>CANXYC010532030.1:0-12694 GCA_948193065.1 Aleurites moluccanus | reverse complement strand
TCTTTTATTTTTAATTAATTACATTATATTTTTATTTTAAAAATATTTTTTAATATTAAAAAATTTATTTTCATATTTTTGACAGATTTAAAAATAAAAAGTAAAAATATTTTTTTTAAAAAAATATTTTTTATTTTTTATTTTCAAATTTTTTATTTTTTTAAAAATAAAATAAAAAATATTTTTAAAAATATATTTATTTATTTTATTTTCAAAGTTATCAAAAATATAAAAATATATTTTTTAACCCTAAAAAAATTTTAAAATAAAAATAAAATATAATTAATTAAAAATAAAAAATAAGGATATTTTTTATATTTTTATTATCTTTATTGACCATTTTATGGTTGACTAACAGCAAAATTGGATGGAATGATTTAGTAATATATTATGACATTTATCAAGAGGAGTTAATATATTTTTAAAAAATTAAAAAGAAATTAGTGTATTGAATTATTCTAAGAAAGAAATCATAATTAATCCTATAAAAAACGATAATCGTTTAATTGTTGAAGAAAAGTGTAATTATTCTTAATTAATACCATTTAATTAAAAAGGATAGCCGCAAGTTCTTTTTTTTTTTTCCTCTGTATACATTATTTTAGTTAAGGTTATTATAGCAATTGCATACCATTAAGCAATTTTAGTTGGAATCATAGCTTATGATAAGGAAAAAATTCCATATCAGCAAAAAAAAAAAAAATTAAATATTATAATTTTATCCACATCTTCAAGTGTGTAATAGATTCGCTGTCTCTCAAGATTTTTAGGGGGTTATAATCTTTATTTTGCCATATTTAAATGGTAAATTGGTTATTTTAAAAGAATATGGAGTAAAATAACCAATAGTATTAAGGGTAAGCAATAAGAAAATTAAAAATTAAATTGAATTGAACTTAATTTAATTGATTCAATTCTTTTTAATAAATTAGTTCGGTTTGATTTTTTATTTTGAAGAATTTAATTTATTTAATTTGATTTGATTTTTACTTCAAAAAATTAAAATAACCGAATCGAATGAAATTTTTATATATATATTATATATTTTTAAAAATAAATGTAATATAAAAATATATAGGTATAAATTATGTAGTTTTACATTATTTTAACTCTATATATATTTTAAAATCGAATTAAAATAAGTCGATTTGATTTTAATTTAGTTCATAACTTATAAAAATTAATTTGATTTATTTTACAAATTTATTTGATTTGATTATACAGATTTATATTTCGGTGTATTCAATTTTTAAATAAAATTAAATCGATTTATTGTTCAACCCTAATTGTGCCAAATTTGACGGAAAAAAAAAACTTTTGCCAAATATATATATAAAAAAAAAAACGAATGAATAAAATTTATCATGGGCTTTCATATGTAGTTATGGTTGTTGATGGACTAATAAATAAATTTTCAGAAAGTACAAATAAAAATGACATAGGACTAATAAATATTAAAAATTAAAGAAATTAAAACATGATAAATTATAATAATATTTTTATAATTTGATATAATTAACATTTTAATTTTTATTATTTTAAAATTAGTACTTTTAATTCATAAATTAATTTTAAGAAAAATGTCAGATATTGAGAGACTAAAATATTATATAATAAAATATAATACTAAAAACATTAAAATATATTATATTTTAATATTTTAAAATAAAAATATTATATAATTTAAAAGTAATAAAAAATTTATAATTTTGTAAATAAATATTAAAATATTAATTAATTTTTGATATATTTCAGAGACTTTAAAGGGCTTGAAAAGCAGATAATAAGACCTTACATAGAACACATACTACCAATAAATTTTGAAATCCTCTCTCCAAAATCCTAATCTGACCACTACTGCCATTTGTCAGATGGTTGCCATCCTTTTTAAAATTACCCCCATCATTTGCTAAATTTTCATTCATGCCCTGCGCGTCAAATTTTGAAATGTTTTCATGTTTCCATTTTCTTTATAGTTTTGACCAAAAGGTTCTTCTCTATTTTTAAATCCCTAAACTTTTACAAATTTAATTATTAAACTCTTGAAAATTTATTTATTTGCATCAAGCTCTCAAATTTTTATTTTTTCATACATTGAAGGACTTTTAAATGGGAGTTAGCGAGAATAAGATACACACATGTTAAAAGTACTAATGGCTCTCAAGATGCATGATTAAGATTCAAACTACTAACTACTAGGAAAATTAAAAATAAAATAAAAGACACAAATTAAATTAAAAATGATATCGTTGTAGCACAAAAGAACTACCCTTCTAAAGTAAACTATTCCCAATTAGTGAGAATCCTAATTGATTTTGACTTTTTAAAATCTCATTCTCACTGCTTACTTTTTAGTCTCTCATCTCTGAATTTTTTCTTTTCTAATCACTTTCAAATTGAAGTTAACCCTAGATCAGTTTGATAATCTCTCTGATTATATTTAATTTCTTCTCAGTTACCTTAATAACTTTAAGTACAAAGCTATTGGAGATTGTGTGTGGGTCACTGGTGTTTTGTCCGTTTAAAAATAACTGAGTGTGGCCATTTTCTCTTGGCTCTGTTACTTTGAATATTATACGCTCGTAGAAGATACCTATATTATTATTTTTTTGTGTATTATTATGTTGGACCGCTGTTTATTTGTACTCAAAATGTTCTTATATATAAAGGACAAAGTATTTTGTGGTCCATACTTTTGAAATCTATAAAAATAAATTTTAATTGATCCACCTTTTTAGTTGTTTGTTATATCAAATTAGGATTTCTATATACAAAATTAGGAGTTATTGCATATAAAATTAGGGATATTTGAAAAGTTGTATTTTGTTATTTTTTGACTTATTCTATATAAACTTATTAGGATGAATTAATTTGTAAGATATATTAATCAGTAGAGTAAATTGATAATATTAGTTGTATGATATTGCGTGCTTTGTATGTATTATTCAATGATTGATTTGTGCCTTTTATTTTATAAATGCATGATGACTGAATTGTCTGTTAAGTTAGTGATTAACTATAATGGTAGTTTTACTAAGAAAAAATGAGATTATGTTGGGGGAAAGGTAAATATTGTTAAAGAATCAACAAATTTTGATTTGATATCATAAACGTAATGTAGTGTCATATATATTATATATATCGGCCCTAGGATACAATAAAATATGTGGGTTATATTTTAATGATGTAACTATAAATTTTGAGTTAGTTAAAAATGATACATCATTGTCTAAGTTATGCCCAAATGTAAATAAAGGGGATACTATAGAATTTTATATTGATCACACTAGCACATTAAGTGTGGACAATATGTCTTGTGGTTTTTAAAGACAACATTTTATAGAAATAGTACAACATATTGGGATTAGTCAAACTATTAGGATATAGGATGATAATATTAGTGTTAGAGATCAAAGGCTAGTAATATTAGTGTTGGTGGAGTAGATAAACTTATTGAGATTGATAACAATGAGGAAGATGAGTAGGATATTCAAGTAAATCATGAAACTCTTGATGATTTACTATTCGATGTGAATATACTATTCAATGATGAGGATGAGGAATTACAACAAGTTAGGAAGAATTTGATAAGTAGCAAGGGTGTTGATAGAAATGGGGAGTCCATTTCTAGCAGTGTGGATAATACTAGGGAAGGTGACAATAAGGCAACAATAGATGAAGATGATGAAATTGATAAGAAAGATGAGATATATGGAGAAAAAGAGGATGAGAATAATAGTGGGTATTATGTTAGCTTAGATTATAGGAGCTATTGTGAGTCTGATGAGGAATATGTTGATGATGCACTTAGGAGGAAAAACAGTAGGGTTAAGTTTGATGCCCAGGAAAAGATTCTTGTGTGTTGTTTAGGTATAGTTTTTGAAAATGTTAAGTAATGCAGGGATGCTACATTTAGATATTCAGTGCTAAATTTTTTAGGAGTTCGTTATGTAAAAAATGAGCCTAAAAGAGTGAGGGTTAAATATGCCAAAAGCTATCCTTGGGTATTTTTTGCTAGTAATGAGTTAAATGATGATATTTTAACTGTCAAAACCTATCACTCATATCACGAGTGTCGTAAGTTAACAAAAATAGGTTTGTCACTAGTTCATTCATTGTTAAAATGTACAAAAATAGGATTGCTCAACAACCAAACATTTCTTTGAGAGCTTTAAGGAATTTATTGTATAAAAAATTGAGGTTGAAAGTCAGTGTTTGTAAAAACACTAAGGCTTCAGTGTTTGTAAAAACACTAAGGCTAAGGTTATGAAATAAATAATGGGTGATTATATAGTTGAATGTGCATTATTTGTAAAGAAAATTAAACTTAGCAATCCTGGTACTACCTGCAGTGTTAAGGGCTTTATGGTTAATAAGAAGGAAAAAAAAAATAAGTTTTTAAGGTTGTGTTTTTGCTTTGATGCAATAAAGAAAAAAAGGATGGTTGGCAGATTATAAGCATGTCATAGGATTAGATGGTTATTTTTTAAAAAGGGTATGCAAATGGTAGTTATTATGTGTTATAGGTGGGGGATGGGAATAACCAAATATTTTCATTGATATGACAGGTTATCTAGGTAGAGAATAAGAAGAATTGGATTTGGTTTCATAGATAATTAAAGCATGAACTATCTCTTGGATATGGAGAAGGTTATAATATAATTTCATATACGTAAAAGGTAATTTGATTTTTAATTTTTAGTTACTTAATTACCGAATCACTAATTTATTGTATTATATGCTTTTTGAAACTAATTATTAATGCCTCATTTCCTTTTATAGGGCTTAGAGAATGCAATTATCAAATATTTATCAGTAGTGGAGCGTAGGATGTGTGCAAGACATATTTATGTAAATTAGGCAAAACAATAGAAAATAGGAAGAAAAGAAGAAGGCTTTCTAGATATGTGCCAAATGCACATTTGTACAACAGTTGAAAGATAATTTGAAAGAGCTTGAGAAACTTGGTGAAAGCATTATTGAAGATGTGCTACATTATCCATTGCCTCATTGGATAAAAGCCTTCTTCATCACTGCCATCAAGTGTAATTTTGTGGATAACAATCCTTCTAAGATATTTAATGGTTGGATTTTGGATACCAAATGTAAGTTCTTCATCATAATATTGGAAGAAATAAGAGGATAAGTAATGAGGAAGATTTCTACTAAAAGATGATTTGCAAGTACATGGCTTTGAGAAATAACACCAAAGGCAAGTTTGAAGGTTGATAAGAATATGAAGTTGTCTTATGATTGGTTTGTGGATTGCAATGGAGTCAAGTATATAAAGTAGCAAATGTATACAATATAGTTAATAGATATTGTGTGGACTGAGCTAAATGAACTTGCACATGCATGGAGTAAGATTTAACATGTATCTCATGTCCTCATTCAATATATGCAATCCATTCTGAAGAAAAAGTAATTGATAAATGGATTGCACATTGCTATAATAAGTAGACGTGTTTGAAGACTTATGAATTTTCCGTGAAGCCTATGATGGAAAGAATTTTTTTGCCATAGATTGTCAATGAAAATAATAGAGCCTCCACCAATAAAAAAAAATCAAGAATAATAAAGAGATAGAGATTTAAGGATAAAGAAGAGCGCAAGAAGATTGAAAAATTGAGTATGATTGAAAGGTAAATGACTTGTATTATATGCAAGGGAAAGGGTCATAATGCAAGAAGTTATTCGAAAAGGACTACAAGCACACATATAACATGACACTTTTTGTTTTCTTTATTGAAGCATAATGACTTGAATTTGATGCTAATTATTGTTATCGTTTAATTTTTTTTCAGCCAAAGACTTCATTCATGAAAAGCAAACCAACTCCAACTATTGATAAAATGCAAAAACAAAAGAGGTGTTAGTCGAAGAGAAGGTAGTTATAACAAGTCAGAAGATTCTTTATGAGTTTATGATAAAGATGAGAGCTAAATTTCTGTCTAAAAGACCAAGATAAACACTCTAGCCTATACAATAGCTTCAAAGAGAGCTAGATTGCCACATAATTTACAATCCAAGTAAGTGGCAAATAAAAATGTTAAAGGAAAAGTACTGCAACAAGTAACATTGGTGCCTTACCAACATCTACTATTTCACATTTAGTAGCAAAACATCAGAATAATAGCTCTACTACATTTTAACAATATGGAACAACTAATGCAGTCAACTGGGAAGCCATTTAGGGTAGTCAAGTCAAGCCTATCAGAAGAGTAATACTAGTTCTCTTCATTAACCTGCAAGAGCTAGTTCATCCATTTTTGAGTACCCAAAGAGAACATTCAAGTCAACCACATTAGCAGAGTAGCTAACAAACAATTCATCAGTTTGAAACTACTACTACGTCCAATATAAGAAGCCATTTAAGGTAGTCAAGTCAATCATGGTTTAAAAATAAGATTAAACATGAAAAATCTTAATGTAAGTGATTCTTAATTTTTCATATTACTGGTCAAATTATAATTTGAATATGCATTTACGATCACTTTATCAATATAGGCGAGAAATACAGTTGCACAATTGCATTACCAACTTAAGAAAATATAGTGAAATGAGCAATAAATATTAATAGTAGGTATTTGTAGCTCTAACTAGATTTCAGAATAGCTCAGACTTTGAACAAACAGGATTTTAGTGCTATTAGAGAAAGAAAACTCAATGAAACTTAATTATGAATTTTTTTTTGTCAATCTGAACTATGTGAATTGAACCTTAATATATCATATCAGAGTGGATGAATATGTGTCTCTATTTATTTTGTTACCGTATAGCATGGTGGGACTCTATCTCACATTTTTTGTCTTTTTTTTAACCAAAACTTTTATTGATTTGAATTTTGAACTGATTTATTCTACCAATTTATTGTGATTCTCACGACTCATAAATGATTCTTGGTTGATTTTGATTTATCGATAAGATTCAATTAGATGGATTTTCTAATCAATTTAAAATCATATTATTCAAACTAAAATCTATGGTTCTAATAACACTGACTACAATAATTATTTTAGCTTCAGATTCTTTTGTGTTCCAAGCTGCATCAGGATTAAATTTAATAAAATTAGGAGGGCAAGGGACCAAAAGATGGATTGACACTTTTAAATTCTTTGATAGCAAGCTGAATTTTATGGTTAGTTCAATAAGGCTAGCCATATTTGACAAAAGGCATATTTTCCCCCAAACTTAAAACGATTGGTCATTTTACCCCTTGAATTTTAAAAGTAATCATTCTAATACTCAAATATGACAAATTGAAACTATGAAGTACCTATATCTCTGACTTGAGAGTGCGTCCGTAACTTAGAAAAAAGTCAAAAATAGTTTATTTTTTAGCTTATGCGGGATAACTTTTTGACCAAATTATTTCTAATAACTGTTGCTTTTTATCTTTCTTTTTCTTTATTCTTTTCTTTTTCCTTTCTATTTCTCTCTCTTTTCTTTTCACCTTCAGCCGAAAACTCTAAATCTTCTCTTTTTTTCTGGCTTCAAACTCTCTCTCTCTATTATTTTTTTTTCTTTTCTTTTCTTTCTTTTCATTTCTTTTCATTTTTTATTTCTATCTTTAAATTCTCACATCTTTTGTTAAGATTTTTCTCACAAAGAAAGTAAACAAAGCTTTACATATTCAAGAAACAAGGGAACTAAAAGGAAAAAAAAAAGAGGTTTCTTTAATTTTTCTTTATATTACTACTACTTTCTTTCTCAATTAGAAATTTCCAATATGAGTTTCTTGGTTTCCCTCATAACTTTCCTAAATACCCAACAAAATACCAATTCATCTCTTACATGGAGTCCTATGCTTCCCACTTCTCAATCTTTTCCAAATTCAGTGTTACAAATTCAAACTTAGTATAACTTCCCTAAATACCCAACAAAATACTGCTGGACTAGCAATGGCCACCTTTGGCCTCTGATGTTTGCGAGGCAAGGATCGACTATGGTGGCTTTTGCGGAGTCAATGGCAGATCTAGTGAAGCGTGGAGATTTATAGAAGGATTAGTCATATCGAATATCAAAAGAGAGGAGTATATGTTAAATTGATAATGGAGATTTGTAGAGAAAGAGTTTGTTGTGAAGAGGGTTTGCAATGAGAGGTACTGAATTAATCTGAAAAAAAATAAAAAAATAAAAATCAATAACAATTATAAATACATAAAAAGAGAGAAAAACAGAGAAGAAAATCTAGATGCCTTCAGTTTAGACAATAGTGGTGGAAGAGGAAGGACATGAGGCTTTGATAAAGAGAGAACGAGAAATAGAGATTTTCAATAGAGGAAGTTTTGGAGAGAAAAGAGGAGAAGAAGAAAGCAAATAAAATGATAAAATTAGAGGAGATAAATTTTTGGCGTTTTCCATTTCTTGAATGCTTAAGATTAAAATTAGCAAAAGAGAAAACATTTTATATTCTCTAAGAATGCCATTGTTAAAAAAAAAAAAAAAATTTACTTCCCCCAGTCTTCAAGCGCTCATTTTACGAATGATGGTGCGCATGGTGCTGACTGAGATTTTAGGGGGTTGTAACATTCATTTTGCCATGTTTGAGTTATAAATTGGTTACTTTAAAAGGATAGGGGATAAATTAACCAATTATATCAAATTTGAGAGAAAAATATGACTTTTGCCAATCATATTTTTACACTTCTTAAAAACTAATTTCATTTCTTAATTAATAAATTTGCTAACACAATCGATGCCTACCCCTTATAACTCTTCTTCCCCTATCTATGAAATATCTTGGAAATATATCATACTTTATGATAGAGAATTAGAGATTCATCTAATTGGTTTCCTTCAAAACGAGGTCCATCTAATTAGATAGAAAGATACAAAATAAAGAAATAAATTAAAATTATTCTAAAAAATAAAAAAAAAAGGGATAAGCTACAATTTTATTCCTGATGTTTAGCCCTATGAGCACTTTGGCCCTTATTCTTTTTCGAGATTCAATAAAGACCTTGACGTTAATAAAAGCTTATAACGCGCCACTTTTTTAACGGGAGCTCCGTTAATAGTACGAATTACACTATTTTGGCCCCTAGTTGATATCATTTCACTCCAAATAATAAATAAAAAAATAAAAAAAAAAATAAAATTACAATAATGAAAAAAAAAACAAAGCAGTAAAAAAAACCCCAATTCCTACAGCTATTTCCCACTTTTCATCAATAAAATCAACAAAAAATAAAATCCAAACACGAGTGAACATGCTGGACATTCATTATAGTAGTAAATTAAGCTTCATTACACATTAGAAGTATAAATATTGTGACAATAACATTGTCAATATAGTGCCAGCATAAATTTGTAAAATTACAAAAGAAACAAAAGTTCTTGTGAAACTTGAGCCAAAACTATTAAGTTCCAGTTCCTATTAGAACTTTTGTAATGCATAAATAAATTTTCAAGCTAGCAGAGATCAAAAACCAAAATAATAATAATAATAATGTTCATTCAAGTGAAACAAAAAGTAGAGATAACATATCTTCAAGATGCATCTTTGTTCTTCTTGGAATGTCTACCTTCCAGTCCTTCTCTTTCTGCTTGCAACTGTTTGGTAGTTATGCTGAGGCCTCTTTTCCATTGCAAATCAGGAGGTCTATATGGCAGATCAGTAGCATGGATGACTTGTGATCCATCACTAGCAAAATTTATCTTCCTTGAACTGCTGCTTGTAGAAGTTTTTCTCTTGTTCTTCCTCAAGTCTCTCTCACATGGAATGGAGAATCTTGTGACAGGATCATCATCCCAAGCTGGGGGTTTAGTGCCAGCATCTATGACCCTCTGAGTATACATACCAGGCTGCCAAAACAAGCACAACATTCACAAATTAATTAGACACGCATTAATGCATACAGATCAAACAATCAGAAAGATGCAGCAAAACAGAAAATGGATATTGCAAACTCACATACATTTAACACTGTTGCACCTGTTACTTCATCAATCATACAGCCAAAACCTGAGAAATTACTACTATGTTATTTGCCTATGGAAGTGCCAGCTAGAGCTGAACTAGCTGGTGTTTTTCTTCTTGTTGATTGAGTCATTGCAACAGGCCTATTTGTAGTTGTTGGTGGTTGACTCATTGCATTTGCCCCAACATTTTGACTTGCAATTGGAGCAGGCTCTTAAGTGCTTATACTTGCTTCACCTGTACCAGCAGTTGGTACCTATAAACACAGTGAAAATATTATAGTCAATGTCACACACCACTAATGGAGATATAATTGGAAAGAAAAAATGTTGAAATACTCACAGTATTTTCGTTAGGGGAATTTTTTTTGTTATGCCCTCCTTGGTGACAAATTGAACATTTTTATTGATGACCCTTTTCTGAAAGTTTGCCAGCTCTTGAATTAATTTCATTACTGGCTCTGATTCTTTTGTTTCTTGGTCTTCCAGGCATCTTTTCAACAGGTGGTGGTTCAATTGCTTCATAGTCCTCAATTCTCATGAATTTCTTCCCAGGTACAGGCTGAAGATGAGTGGAATATGCCTTCAAATAGGTGTCCTTGTTGTACCATTCAGAAATCTCCATGAAGGGGTCCCTTCTTAAATGATAATAGGCACAAATTGCATGTGGACATGGGATTCCAGTGAGATCCCATGCCCTGCAAGTGCAAAGCTTTTTATCTAAGAAGACAGTGTGTTTGTCTTCTCCTTTCTCTACTTCAAACCCCACATCATAATGAAATACTACCTCACATTTTGAAGCAGTTTCTTTGCAGTCCATAAACAATCCTATTGCACTGGGACTGAAATCATATTTCCATCTATCTAACCCCTTCCTATTTTCTCTTATTTTTGTCATGCATTGCAACCTAATGTCTTCCAGCATATTTATGATAGGCTTGTGTCTTGCTTCTTTAATCCAAGAGTTGAAGGACTCTGCAATGTTGTTATCCATCATATTATATTTACTCCTACTACTGAAGTATGCTCTACACCAATTATGTGGAGCATACTTCATTAACTCAGAAGCTGCAGTCTTGCTCAACTCTCCAATTTTTTTCAAATTATCCTTGAATTTCCTCATCATATGTGCTCCATGCACACATCCAAAAATGTTTCTTCAGTGCTCCCTAACCATCTTTTCGACCAATTGGCATAGATGTGTCTTGCACATCATCTATGCTCTGCTTGGAGGAGCACTTCTTTCACAGCTTTAATCAAACCCTAAAAAATACAAACAAGACCATTAGTACATAGACAATTCATATACAATACAAACATTACAAAAATGTGGAAGTACAAGTAGGAGAAAGAAATGTTGACCTTTTGCATATCAGAGATCAGTGTTATTGTTGATCCATCTCCAAGATTCAGTGCTTTAACAAGCCACTGCAAAAACCACCTCCAATTGTTATGATTTTCTTTGTTTATCACAACCCAAGCAATGGGGTACACTTGGTCATCTGCATCCTTTCCTATTGCTGCCAGTAGTTGGCCCTTAGAAATCCCTTTTAGAAAGCACCCATCTAAACCTATTAAGGGTCTACACCCATTTACCCACCCATTTCTAAAGGCTTTGAAACAAATAAAAATTCTTTTAAAAACCCTCTTCCCATCTTTCAAACTATTTTTACATAAATCTATTTCTGCCAAACTACCTGGATTGCTTCTTTTTAAAGCTGCATTATAAGCCTCAAGGTATCCATATTCTACCTTATAGCTGCCATTGAGTTCTTCCATAACTAATTTTTTTAGCTCTCTTGCATATTGGCATACTCACTTTAACTTTCAACTCATCCTCACAATTTGCCTTCAAGTCTTTAATCTTCATAGTAGGGTTTCTATATAACTTTGATTTAAAGTGCTTAGCTATAAAGTTGGCAGTACAAAGATGGTTTTCAAAAATCTTATAGCAATTATGTTCAGGGTTTGAGGTTTTGACAACTAAACCTGAATTGTCACCCTTTTTGGACACTAACAAGACAAAAGGACATCCTGGATCAGTAATACATTTAGCCCTAATCCTATTTCGCTCATTAGATTTTAAGACCAAGTTGACATGTCTTGCCACTGCATATCTTGCCTCTTGATAGTTGGCAAATGACATGCCAAGTAAAAATTAAGGCAAACCATCATTCTCATTGTAAATAACTCTCTCCCTTGGCACCTCATTCACTCCCCTATATGTATCTGAATCTTCACTACCCTCCTCATTACCATCCTCACTACTCTCCTCACTACCCTCATTGTTGCCCTCCTAAATGGTATCATTACTATTGTTAACACTTACATCTAGTCCAACCTCAGTATTTACTTCTACCCTTGCCTCAACACTTTCTGAACCCTGCCCAACACCCTCATTAATATAACTACATTGTGTGGGTATGTTGCCTTCTGCAACATATTGTGGACAGTTACCCAAATTAGGATAATTACAGTCTCCTAATGACTCATTTGTGCCAAACTGAGACTGAACTGGTGGAGGGGCTTCTATAGCTAATATATTATTATGGAACACAGGCATATCCACATCATGAGTAGCATACACGTCTATCTTATTTACCCAACTATTAGATCTAATGGCATCTAACACTTTCACAATAGACACATCATCATCAATTAATATCAGTCCATCATTCAAAGTTTTTCCTAGTTCTAAAACACATATGGTAGACACATTTTTAAACCCATATACTGCTTGATATCTTATAATAAAATTTTGCACAGAAAGGAA
>CANXYC010531937.1:0-10515 GCA_948193065.1 Aleurites moluccanus | reverse complement strand
TTTGAATGGGAAATGGCTAAGGAAGAAGATGGAGGTGGAAAAAATAAAATAAATATCAATGGCATGATCAAATACATTAAGCTTATGATAAAAATGGTGAAACCTAGCCATCCAACCATCCATTTCTTCATCATTTCATCCAATGGTTTGATTTAGGTAGGCCTAAAATGATACCATAAGCTTACATACACCATATAAGTCCATAACTCAAAGGAAAAGACTAAAATATCCTTAGTTCAAATTTGATCCTTATTCGAGCAGCTTTGTCCGGACTTATCTTCTATCGGGTTTAATTCTCCAATAAATTTTGAAATAATTATAATATCATCATTTTCATATCCTAATATTCTTTTCTACCTTCAAGTATCATGTTAATTTCCATAAAACTCGAAGGGGTATGAAATGACCATTTTGTCCCGAGTTCACCAAAAATTCAATTTTCCCGATTTCTTCCTAATAGTCTTTAAACCACTTTTACACTTATAATACTTCCTAAAACAAGCATATACATTCAGTTCAAGTATAAACATGCATTGACACATACCTTTCAAACAAAGGAAGAATCTCCTAAGTTTACCCTTTATGGTTCAGGTTCTAAGCTTTAACTGAAGTGTTACACTTATATATGAAAGAGTTAGGAGAAGTGACCTATATGCTTGGGATTCATCTCTACAGGAATAAAGTGAAAAGAATAATAGGGCTTTCTTAGCATCTTTATTTGGAAAAGATATTGAAAAGTTCAATATGATGGATTACAAATGGGGATTGTTACCAATTTGCCACAGTATCCACCTTTCAAAAGGTATGTTTCCCCAAAAATTTGAGGAAAGGGATAAAATGGATAAGGTTACTTATGCTTAAGCTATAGGAAGCCTTATATATGTTATATTATGTATGACGCCGAATATCCCATATGCGGTTAGAAGTACTAGCCAGTTTTAGTCCAATCTAGGTAAACAATACTGGACTTCTATCAAAGCAATCTTTAAGTACCTTTAAAGGATTAAAGATTTGATTTTGACGTATGAAGGAGGTGATTTGAAACTTGATGGTTTCATTGATTGTAATACCCTAGAAGGAGCCGATTAGATAACAGTAAATCGAAGAATTGAAAAACAATGATTAGACAGTAACAGGAATTGAAAATCTAAAAATAGTTACATAAGTTAGCATAAAACATAAGCAAGTTTGAGGAATTTAGTCAATGAGACATAATGGAAAAAGTTAGATAGAAACAAATGAATTAAGTTAATAAGAATTAATAAAGTTAGAAAGAGAAAATGAATAGTCAAGAGATGACAGTTACGAAAAAAATTTGATACGAAGAATAAAGATTTAAGAGCAAGCGACTGTAGAGACAGTCATGGATTGTTAAACAGAGTAAATGGGAGTCAATATTGGATGATTAATAATGGTTAAGAGTTAATTAAAAGTTAGCTAGAATGAAAAGAGGATGAAAGTACAAAAAATTAAGGTATTTAGGGAGGAAAAGTGAATTTTGCAAATTAAAGAAAAATGGGACCCACCAATTTTGTTTTCTTTTCCATATATTAAAAGTCAAAATACAAGTCCAATTTTTAATATTTGTGGGCCAGCCATGATAGGATAAAGGGCCAAAAATTTTATAGTTTTATGCTATAAAGAAATGTAAGAAAAGTTTTACACTTGTCAAAAATCAATGGAAGTAAAATTTTCATATTTATCTTTAATTTTCCACCAAGTATAGTACATTAATGAAGTAAAAATAAAACCAAACCCATGGTTCATGTAAGGGCCGGCCAAGTGGATGAATAAATAGTAAATATATTGAATAGATTTTTACATTAAAAGTTGAAGTGAACAATTGTCCATTTACAAGCAAAAATTATCTCAAGAATTCTAGAATTCTCTATAATTCTCTACACAAAAATTTTATCAAGAATTTATTATATTTGTGATTGGATTATTATTATATATATATATGTGTAAGGATAAGAATAAGGGAGTTCGAAATGAAATTCTACACAAAAACATTGAAGTGGACGAACCATACTTAATCAAGGTTCCTAGGAAAATTTTCAACATTTCTTCTCCAAAAGCCTTCCTTCAAATAAGTATTGATGAGATAACTCCATATAAATCAATAGTTAAGTTATTATAAGAGTGAAAAGATGATTAGGAAGTGAAGATAGCATACAGAAAGGAAGATTAAAGATAAAGGGGGTGGAGAGATTTCAAGGTGACAAGGAAGAAGATAAAGCTTTGATTAAGGTAAAATTATGTTTTCCATGATAACTTATAATTTTATGATGTTTATAGATTAATTGGTTCTTGAATTTATGAATGTGAATAAGAAACGGAGTTATGTATTTTTATTGTCACATCCCAAAATTGGAACATGACGGTCCTAGGATGCAAGAACTACCAGAGGTGACTGACACCCGTAGAATCCAAATCAAATCCAATTATCATTTTACTGTTACCAAATTAATTAATATTTATGGTCCTACATTCTATAATTTTGTCACTGAATCCTTATACCACACATGCAATAAAGATAATTAACTTCCATATAATATTATACATCCATACATACAACCCATCTATATCCATATATAAATCCATGGAGCCACTAGAATATATTACATAAGACAGAGTTAATATAATTACACTGCAAAAAATAAATGTTGGTTCCATAGAAGACGAAGAACTGGAACCCACTCATTATTTCTGACCTGAAAAATGTTAAACCACTACAGAATGAGTATAAAATACTCATTGAATTCAATAAACATCATATCACATATAAGGGTTGGATAATTAATATGAATAATAGATAAACAAATATCAGTTAATAGGTTTTGCACACCAGTTTCAGAAGAAAGAAAGTTGGATAACAAATGAAAGTTTGTATCCAATAAACAAGTCAATCAATATACAAATCATATGAATAAGAAAAATGATGGGCCTTAACTCACATAACAATATATAAATCACATGTTAGTTATATAAGGCAGGCCAAGCCTTATGGCTAGGATATTAATCCTTCCTAGCTAGGGTCCATGATTTACATTGTGCACATTGCTGACAGTATTTACCTATTACCTCGTTGGTAAGGTAGCTCTGTCAAATCAACATATAATGAAGCAATAGAATCATTAAATTTGGAAATAAATTAATAGGTACCAATAGGAATCAAGGAACTCATTAATGATCAAATGGTTTGCAAATTAAACAATCAGTATCATTAAACAATTACATATAAGCAATGAAAGCTAGAATTAGAATAGCAATAGGTATGGCAATCAAGTATGGGTTGAATAACAAAGTGGTCATTCAATGTCAATTAAGTTGCTACAATTGACTAGTCAAAGTCGCTGGCAACAATGACATTGGCTTGGTAGGCCTATGGAAAACTCATTGAGGCATTTTGTCGAACACTTGGTGTGCAACTTTTATAAGGCATTTTGGTTAGGTTTTGGTGCAATATCAATATTGCCCAAATATCAAACAATACGATCACAATATGGACAATTCAATAGGTTAATGATATCCAATAAATAACAATACACAATAGACCAAATTGGCTTGGAATTTAAAGGAAAATCAAACAAAAATACAAAGGAGCATTGCAAATTAGGGTTCGACCAAAACTTGGTCAAGTGAAGATGGATTCTATAATTCAAAATGTGATGTTAGACAGGTACTATGATGTATATTAAACTCATCTAAACTTCCAAATTGCCAAAATTCAACTTTATTCTTCAATTCCTTTAAAGTAGGAAAAAATGGCAATCTTAGTCTTTCTTTGATTCTACACCAAAACTATTACTAGATTAGCTTCCAATGGATGCAATTAAACACAATTTAACTTAATTATGAATTATGGAAGCTAATTCTAGGGTTTGGTGAAAAAATAACCTAATTAGGATTTGGAAATTGGGAATTCTTACAATTTGAATCAATTGATGCAATCTAATGCTAAACCCATCTAATTCAACATCTAAAACACCTAATTAACTTAAAGGAATGAAGAAATTATCAAATTACCTCAAAATAATAGAGTGGACAAAATTCAATAGAGAATATTTCTTGATTTCCTTTAATCTTTTTGGTGAGAAATGGATGGAATTATGCTAAACAAGGCTTAAAAATCAAGTTTTCCATGGTTTTCTTTCACAAATTTGCTTGAAATTTGATGGAGTATGGCTAAATAGGTTTCAACCAATATGAGAAGAGAAGAAGAAAAAGTGAAATATGTGAAAATTTGGCTAAGTATCCTATTTATAGGTGGGAAGTTATGGTAATTAGATTTTCCACCCCAAAACTTTCATTATTTCTACTTTTGACCCGAAAGCTTTTTGTAACTAATTCTGTCAATTTTGTTCAATTTTAGATTTCAAAATGGGGAGTGAATAAGCTTATTTTAGGTGTAGTTTATCATTATATAACTTTCAGAATAATTTTGTGTCTTAGGCAGTTGTTTTCCTAAAATACCCCTGAAGTTTCACTTATTTACGATGTTGTCATTCTATTGATTTTTCATCATCCTTAACACTTTCCCATACTTTTTTATATCATTAACTCAAAAATTTTTCATTATCCTTGTATCTAAGAAAAAATAATCTTAAATCTAATATTGTATTAAATCCTTAAATTGAACAATTACTACCGATGCTATAGGTTCGATTCTTATTGAAATTGCTTGGTAACTGCATCATAATTTTAGGGTATTACATTCTACCCCCCTTCAAAAAAATTCATCATCGAATTTAAAATTAATACGTACCTCATTACTGAAACAAAAATGGATATTTTGTCTTTATATCCTCTTCACTTTCCCACGTGCATGCTTTCATTGATTGGTTTCTCTATGGCACCTTAATCATAGGTATATTCTTATTGCGTAGTTGTCTGACCTGTCGATCAACGATATTTACTGGTACTTCCTTGTATGTTAAGTTTTCATATATTCCATTATCTTGCAGTTCCAACACATGTGATGGATCGGATACATACTTTTGAAGCATGGATATGTGGAATACTGGATGCACGTGACTTAGATTAGGTGGAAGAGCTAATCAATACACAACATTGTTGATCTTCTCAAGGATCTCGAATGGCCTAATATATCTCGGTGACATTTTACCTTTTTTCCCGAATCTCATTACACCATTCATAAGTGAAACTTTAAGGAATACATGGTCACTTCAATAAAATGTACATCTTTCCTCTACAGATCAACATAACTCTTCTGTCTACTGAAGGCAGTCTTCATTTGTTCTTTAATAATAGACAGTATTTTCATTGTTTCTTTGATTAATTTAGGACCTTCTAAATGCTTCTCTCCTAGTTCCACCCAACAAACTGGAAATCGACATTTCCTGGCATAAAATGCTTCATAAGGAGCCATCCTGATCGATGAATGATAGCTATTGTTGTAGGAGAACTCAATTAATGGTAGATATTGATCCCAATTGCCTTTGAAGTCTAAACACATAATTGAATCATGTCCTCCAGTGTTTGTATTGTCTGTTCAAATTGACCATTTGTTTGAAGGTGAAAAGCTGTGTCGAATCATAGTTGTGTACCCAAAGCTTCCTGGAATTTCTGCCAAAATCTCGAAGTAAACTATGTTCCTTTGTCTGAAATAATCACCAGTGGCACTTTGTGAAGTCGTACAATTTTATCAACATAGAACTAAGCATACTATACTGCAATATAACTAGTCTTCGCTTCAAGAAAATAGGCATACTTGGTCAGTTGATCAACTATTACCCAAATAGAATCATAAACTTGTGAAGTCTTCGACAAACCAACCATAAAATCCATGGTGACTTGCTCACATTTCCATTCTGGTTTCCTGCAACAAACCATATGGCTTTTGATACTCAAACTTAACCTGCTGACAGGCTAAGCAAGAAGATACAAACTTTGCTACATCTCTCTTCATATTAGGCCACCAATAGAACTTCTTCAAGACATGGTACATCTTTGTGATTCCAGGATGAACACTATAATAGGCATAATAGGCTTCTTTCATAATTAGCTCCCATAATCCATCAATATCGGGTACACAAAACTGTTTCCCACACTTCAATATTCCATCCTCAACTATAAACTCTAAGACCTTGCCAATTAGAACATCCCCTTTTAACTTCAGAATATAAGGATCTTTATCCTGTGCTACCTTAATATCATTAATCAATATAGGCTTAACCCAAAATTGGGCTATCAGAGCTTGGTTTCGATCCTGGGATCCCAATTCCAACTCAATTCCTATATCAATTAATTCTTTCATCTCACTGATTGATGGCCTTCTTGTATCTGAAATATGGGCTAGACTTCTCATTGATTTTTGACTCAAAGCATCTGCTACAACATTGGCTTTACTCGGATGATATAATATCTCATAGACATAATCTTTTAGAAACTCAACCCATCTTCGTTGCCACAAGTTTAAATCCTTCTGTTGGAGAATATACTGTAGGCTTTTATGATCCATATAAATCTCATATTTAGCCCCATATAAGTAATGCCTTCAGATCTTCAGTGCAAATATCATTGCAACCATTTCCAAATCATGTGTTAAATAATTCATCTCATGCTGCTTTAATTGTCGTGAAACATAAGCAATAACTGCATAAAAACATAACCTAATCCGAATTTGGATGCATCACAATACATTGTGAATTTATCATTCTCTGTTAGTAAGGCTAAGATTGGAGCAGTTGTGAGACAAGACTTCAATGTCTGAAAACTCTTTTCACATTCATCTGTCGACTGGAACTTTTCTTGTTTCCTGGTCAATCTGGTTAATAGAGCAGCTACCTTCGAGAAATCCTTTACAAACTGCCTATAATATCCAGCCATACCAAGAAAATGCATATGTCCGTTATATTAGTAGGATGAGGCCAATTAGCAACAACTTCAACCTTTTAAGGATCTACTTTAATACCCTCTTTACAAACCACATGACCCAGAAAACATACTTCAATTATCCAAAACTGACATTTCGACAATTTAGCATATAACCGATGCTCCCCAGTGTCTGTAATACTGTTTTCAGATGCTCTGCATGTTCTTCTTCACTCTTAGAATAGATAAGTATGTCATTAATAAATACTATGACAAACCTATTCAAATAAGACTTGAAGACCTAGTCATCAAATCCATAAATGCTGCTAGAGCATTAGTTAACCTGAAAGGCAATACTAGAAATTCATAGTATCCATACCGAGTTCTAAAAGCTGTCTTGGGTACATCTTTCCTCTTAATCCATAACTAATGATACCAAGATCTCAAATCAATCTTGGAGAAGTGATTGACACCTTGCAACTGATCAGAAAAATCATCAATCTGCGGCAGAGGATACATATTTTTAATTGTCACCTTATTCAGTTGCCTGTAGTCACTGCACATTTGTAACGAGCCATCCTTCTTTTTAACAAATAATACTGGAGAACCCCAAGAAGAACTACTCGGTCTAATAAATCTCTTATCCAATAGTTCCTGTAATTGCACCTTCAACTCCTTCAATTTGATAGGTGCCATTTTATGGGGAGGAATGGATATTGAGTCTGTGTCGAGATACACCTCAATTTCAAACTCAATCTCCCTTTCTGGGGGTAGCCCTGACAAATCTTTAGGGAAAACATCAGGAAATTCTTTGATAATAGGGATCAAGTCAATTCCTATCAGATCCTTCTGAACATTTGTCACATGTGCCAAATAAGCAGAATAACCTTTCCTTAACATCTTCTTAGCATGGATAACTGAAACAAGATTGATACCAGTTTCACGTCTATCACCCTGGTATTCAAATTCTGCCTACCCTTCAGGCTGAAATTTTGATCTTCTTTTCATAACAATCAATTACTGCACGATGAGCTGTTAACCAATCCATTCCCAATATAACATCAAGTTCAAGTACATGTAGTTCTACCAAATTAACATGCAAAACATGATTCCCAATTTCTACTTCACAACCTAAATAATAATATTTTACTTCTATATTTCTAGTGGAATTATCATTAATTGCCTCTCAAATTTCAATTTGGGTGCAAACATTAATGATACAAATGAATGTGTGGCACCTGAATCAAACAATATTTGTTATATTTCATTTTGCATTAAGATTATACCTGTTACTGTATTGTCTACTCTTTAGGCATCTTGGGTGTTCACTGCAAAGACTCGCCCATGTCCTTTCCCTGTAGGAGCCTGACTGGTACTCTGAACTTGCCCTCTGCCTCTTCCTCTTCCTATAACCTCTCTGTTATCATTCTGACTCATCTGAACTGTCGGCTGTGATACTGCTGTAGTAGGTTATTGCTCACTCCATATTGGGCAGTTCTTAATAAAATGCCCCTGTTGACCACATTTGAAACAAGCACCTGATTGTCGTCTATATTCCCCACTATGCCTTTTACCACAGAAATTGGATGCTGGCATACTGGCATACTGGGCATTTGTGTTGTAATACCCTATAAAATTTCCATGAGAATATAATAACATAACTAGTTATGAATACCGATATAATTAAGGAAAATTTTTGAATCTCAATCATGTCACATTTGCGACACTGTTCTGAAAAATAATGGTGTTAATTACACTGCCTGGGGAAATAACACTCTGGTTAACTGATGAATTTATGATTCAGACCAAGGGGTAAATAGTCGTATATTTATATGTGAAATTTTAGTGAAAAGGAAGAGTTGAAAAATATTTTGGAATACAGAAAATAAGAGTAATGGCAAAATCATAAATAAGTCAAACTTTAGGGGTATTTTGGAATTACCATTGTATACGTTCTTGAAAGGCTCCAAAACTATTTTATAATAAACTATAAATAGAAAGAATCCATTTTAGTTCCCTCTTTTAAATCTAATTTCTAACAGAATTAACATAATAAATTACAGAAGGAAGTGGAGTCAAAGTCCAATTATTGGATAATTTGAGGACCTAAATGTAATTTGTCATTTAACCCATCTATATAAGCAACACTTAGAAGAATTTTTGGCCATTTCCTTTCTTCTCTTCACTTTGGCTGAATACCTTTCTTCCATTTCTCCATCCATTTCCAAGCTAGATTTCAAAGGAAAATCAATAGAAAACATAAAATCAACCTTGTTCTTCCATTTCCCACAAATTTTTCTCTTGGAAACTCAAAGCAAACCAAGGCATTTTTGGAAGGGGATTTCGGGTATTTCATTAAGGTAAGGTAATGAATTGATTTCCTTAATTTATTAGATGATTTAGATGTATTAGATGATGAATATAATGGGTTTTATATTTAATTGCATCAATAGATGTAATTGGTGAATTTTCCATAAATTAAAAGCCTAGATTGAAATTGTATGAAGTCAGACTCTTAATTAGTGTTAGTTAATGTTTATTAAGCTTCGAATATATTAATTGGAGGCTAATGGAAAAATATTTTATTGTTGGTTTGATGTAGAAAACAAGGAATTGGAAGATTGCCAATTTTGCATTCTTTAGAGATTTTGGTGGCAAATCAATTTTCCAAGGTGATTTAAAGTGTGAGGTGAGATTAATATGCATCATTTAACATGTCTAATGCATTATAATTTTGACTGGAATCCTTCCTTAAAATCACAATGTTGGCCGAACCGCTTGAGCACTATTCATCCTTTGAATTTTGCTTTGTTTTTCCTTTGAGTTTACAAGCCATTTTGATCCTTTTAATGATGTTTATTATTGGATAATTGATGCCTATTGTGTTTCCTTAATTTTGAACTTATTGTTGATTATATGAGCAATGTCAATGTTGCAGCATAACCTAACCAAATTGTCCATTCAATGTTGCACACCTAGTGTTTGATGAAATGCCTAGTTCATTTGCCATAGACCTATCATTTGTTTCATTCATAGGCCTACCATTTGAATGCCATGGTCGACAGCAACATTGGCATGACAGTTGTGCCAACTATTTGATTATTGATGAGCAACTTATGTTCCAACCCAATATTAATTGTCATACTTATTGCTATGGCTTACATACCTTATATTACTTATTCATTGCTTAATTACATTCTCGTTTGAATTATTCACGAGCTGTTGTTTATTGATCAGACCATTGTCATATATTGATATCATTTGACTTATTTCCATAAGATATTGGTTCTAATGTGATTTGACAGAACTTCCACATCGACGGGGTAACGGGTAAATTCCGTATGCAATGTGCACATTGTAACACCTTAGCCTAAACCCTAATAGGGACCTTTAGGGAAATAATTTTTCCTTTCTTATTGATGTGTTTATATTATATGTGAATGCATGGGATATATATATATGCATGTTATATGACCTAATTTTTAGGCCTAGAGTTGATTTGAAATCAGTTAGGACCTAATCGGGTAAGTTTGGAAGTTTTGGTAATTGGAGGACCAAATTGTAATTTTGCAATTTTTCGAGGTTTTATTAATTTTTCAGTATATTTGAGTAGAGGAAAGAATAAAAGTGAATGTAAATGGTCTTAAATAATTTATTTGAGAGTTGTATGGAAAAAAT
>CANXYC010531928.1:0-12940 GCA_948193065.1 Aleurites moluccanus | reverse complement strand
TATTTTTGACAAATTTTAAAATAAAAAATAAACAAAAATATTTTTTATTTGTTATTTTTTATTTTAAAAAATAATTTAAGAAGAAATTAAATTATTAATTAAATTATTTCTTCTTAAATTTTTTAATATAAATAAAAAATTTATTTTCGTATTTTTGAAAAATTTAAAAATAAAAAGTAAAAAATATTTTATTTTAAAAAATAAAATAAAAATTTTTTTAAAATTTTTTTTTAAATATTTTTAAAAAATATTTTTATTTTCAAATTTGTCAAAAGTATGAAAATATATTTTTTAATCCTAAAAAATTTTTTTTAAGTAAAAATAGAATGTAATTAATTAAAATTAAAGGGTAAGGGCATTTTGGTCTTTTCACTATTCTTGTAAGGTTGACTAACGGCAAAATTAGACGGAAGGATTTAGTAATATATTATGACATTCGTCAGGAGGGAATTAGTGTATTTTTGAAAAGTCCGGAAAAACTTAGTGTAATGAGTCATTTTACAGGAGAAAAATTACAATTAATCATATATTTATAAGCTCGACTAGTAATGCTCGTTACACAAGAGTAATGTGTTCGTTATAAGTCATTCAAATAAAATTTCAAATTTCAAAAAGAGAGTAACATGACAGGCATTAAAGAATAAGTGTATCACCTTATGAAAGCCAAAATTTCTTCCTTTAGGAACTCAACTCTAAAAACTCTAACTCTAAAGAATGATATTCTAACTCCTCAAACAATCAATACTAAGAGAATTAGAGCAAATAAATCTATATCAAGAAATCAAATTAATCATTCATAACCAATCCAGTAGAGTATGCTAATCAAATCTCGAGTATTACAGTAATTTGTGGTGGCACTGAAAGTAGAATGATAGGATGAGTTTGATAGGATTGAAAGACTTGAGAAATGAAGAAGAAATTGAAAAATGAAAGTTGTTCCCACAATTTAAGAAAAAGAGACATTTTTATATTTGGCAAGATGTAATGGGCATTACTAAGCGTTCAGACTCATTACTTGCAAATTTATCATTTGGGTTTGATAACAGATTTACGGGAGTTATCAAAAGTTTAAATCTATTATATTTATTCAAAAATTTAACAAATTTGAATAATGAAAAAATTAACAAGCGTCACTATATATTCACACTCGTTTCACTTATATTAAAATTTAAAAAATTGAGATAGTGAAAAAAGTAATGAGTGTTACTGGAGTTTCATTTTTGTTCTTTTTAAAATACAATTTAGAAAATTGAGAAACTGAATAAATTTATAAAAATCACTGAGAATTCATGCTCTTTACTATCGGGAAAGCTTCCTCCTCTTAAGAATCATTACTTAGCTCACATCTATGGACTCCAATTGAGATGCTAAATCTTTCAAACATATAATATAAGAATTTCTAAGTTCCTTTAAGGTTCATACACCTCCATCAATGAGAATGTCAAGTCCTATCACCTTGTAATTTTTTAATTCAACTTCTAAGATTCATAAATTAATACAATGATGTTACGTACCTCAACTTATCACATTAGAACTTAAAGCTCTAAGATTCATCTTTTTAAAAGGACTCGTATGAAAAATAAAGTTTAATGCTAAGAATATTTTGAATATAATTTTTTTTTTTGGTAATAATTTGAATTAATTCTTATATTATATGAGCTATCATGCAATTTAATTTTCATTTAAACATTTCATTATTTATATCTTTATTTTAATTATCTGAGTTATAAAATGGTTAAAATTATATTTTATATTATTAGATAAATATTTTTTTTAGCTTGTTTTAAAGAAAATAAATATTATAAACCAAATATTTAATCACATTGAAGATTCTATAAATTCTATCAAGTTTTGGATAACTCCAACTCAAATTCATAATGTTGTTGAGTTAGTTTTCCTATATCTTGTATTATTTTAATGGATATTTGAATTTTTAATTTATGATTGTGTTGTATCTATGTAACAATTTCTTCTGTAAATACAGTGAATTTCATTAAATTATACACAAAAGTGGAAATAAACTTAAAAATAAATTATTTAAAAATGGCATGATTTCTAGTTATTTTGAAATTATTTTTTGTATTAAAAGAATTAAATTTTATATATTATTTTATTTGAAGCATAAAAATTAGTAAAATAAAATTTATTTGAAATATTTTTATAAAATCTGAATTTTTAAACAAGAAAATGAGGGGGAAAATGAATAAGGTCATTATAGTCTATTTAGGTAATAAAAAGCTGAGTGGGAGTGCCACAAGCTATTTTAGGAGTGCTATTATATATAACAAGCAGATATGATATCGGTTCGGTTTGAATGATTTTTATCAAGTTAAATCAATTTTTTCGGTTTGAATAATTTTCAAATAAAAAAAAATCATCATTATAATCAAACCATCAATTTAAATTTAGTTTGATTCGATTTGATCACTTTGATTTATCGATTTTAAATCAAAAATATTTTTAAAAATCGTTATTATTTTATTATAAATTTGAAAAAAACCGATAAAATATTAATAATAAAAAATCTCAAAAATAGTTCAACAACAACGTAAAATTTATCAATTTTATTAATTAACACTCTTAAAATTTATATTTTTCTTAAGAATTAATTAATTATTTATTTATTTATAGTTAATTTTTATGAATAATCAAACCGAACTTTCGATTTACTCCTTTTTCCAATCAAATCAAACCAAATAATTTATAAAATCATCAATTTTAATTTAATTTAATCAGTTTAATTTAATTTAATTGGTTTGACTTCCACCCTTCTCACAAGCTATTTTGGGAGTGCTGCTATATCTGCCCATATATTAATTTATCATTATTATTAATTAGTTTTCTTTATGTTAATAGGATCCATATGACTTTATAACTAACTATCCATATTTCTAATTACATATAAATTTATATTTCTTATTCTAAAAATACTAAAATATAGTTTCACTAAATAAATATTTGATTTTATTGTAACTGTTTTTAATTATTATTATTAAATTAATTTTCTATTTTTTTAAATTTTTTTATTTGTCTATTTCTTCTAAAAACTATGATACATTTATTATTTTTCATATAATATAGCTATTTTGATTTTATTTTTTTTACGCATAATTATAGAAAAAATTATATAATTATTACAATTAGTTGTTTGTTATTATAAAATTCAATTACAACACTAAATAAAAAGTTAATTCTATAAAATCATGATTTTTGACATAAACTGTATCAAGTTAAATTAAATAAAAATTAATGCAATAAAATTATGATTTCTGACATAAATTGTATCAAGTTAAATTAAAGAAAAGTTAATGTTATAAAATATGATATCTAACATAGATTTGTCAAGTTAAATTTAATAAAAATTAATATTATATCATGATATCTCACATAAATTTATTAACACTATAACATTAATTTTTATTAAATAAAAGTTAATATCATGATATTTGATATAGGTTGAATTTAATATTATAATGTTAAATTAAATAAAAGTTATAATGTTAAATTTAATCTATATCAAATATCATGATATAACATTAACTTTTATTTAATTTAACATTATATCAGATATCATGATATAGTTTAATGTTATAATGTTAAATTTAACATTAACTTTTATTTAATTTTTAATTAATCTATGATATCATGAGATAACTTTTATTTTTAATTAATATTATAACATTAACTTTTATTCAATTCTATCCCATTTAAAAACTTATTAATTACAATTTTACTCTAAAATTATCAACATGTTAATGCTATAAAATCATGATCTCTAACCTAGATTATGCCGAGTTAATTCAATTAGAAAATTAAATAAAAAGCTAACGCTATAAATTTATAATTATGAATATAAACTGTATCGAGTTAAAATAAATAAAAATTAATGTTATAAAATCACAATCTCTGACATAGATTGTATCAAGTTAAATTAAATAAATGTTATTATTATAAAATTATGATATCTGATATAAATTGTATTGAATTAAATTAAATAAAAATAATATTATAAAATCATGATATTTGACATAGACTATATCCAATTATATTAAATAAAAGTTAAACTCTATAATAAAATCATGATCTAACATATATTTTACTGAGTTGATTCAATTATAAAATTAATATTATAAAATTATGATTTGTGACATAAATTGTTAAGTTGATTTAATTTAATTTATTTAAATAATAAATATTTTTTGTACTAATTTTAGAAGCTGAATCCGAATTAGATAATTAATTTGATTCTTGATATAACTATGCAATTTAAAGTAGTTGACGTATATATATATGACATTAAGCAAAAGCCAAAAGTTGATTTAAAAATATGTGGGACATGATTGACATTAAGAAAAAAGAAGGAGGAGGAATTAGTAAAAAGATACAGAAGCATATTTATGGGGAAAGAAAATTGTGCAACAGCAATAAATGTTCATATTGTGATAAAATAAAAATAAAAAGTTTTAAATGGAAAAAGTCAAATTTTAAAAATTCATCTATTTTTATTTTTAAATTTTAAAATCATATTTACTCATTTTATTTTTATTTTTATAATATTTAATTAAAATATAATAATTTAATTTAAGATAAAGTTAATAATATAAGATTAAATATGTTATTTTGAATCTAATTAATAAATATCTTAATATATATGTAAAATTTTAAATGGCAAATAAAAAAATGGAGTGAGTATATCATAATATTCGAAAGTAATAAATATAAAAAAATCACAAGTTGATTTTTTTTTTTAAATGAATGATTCATATAAAAAATTAATTTTGATACTAAATTTTTTTATAAATGATGTTTTCGTTTGTAATAATTAAAATTAAAGGAGCAAGCTCTCAATTGGACTAAAAATCCAGTTTAAAGAGAAAATTAAATTAATTTTTTTTTTATGTAATCTAAATTGAATTTTTAGTTAAAATTCAGATTTTGAATTGAATATTTCCCCAAAATAATCTCATAAATAATAATAAAGATATAAAGAAATAAAAGAATATTCATAAAAGAAAATTTGACATATTTAATAAACCTTGTCAATAATTTTTTTAGTTGCGGCAATCACGCCATACAAAAATTAATTTGATACTAAAAATATTTTATAAATGATATTTTTCTTTATAATAATTAAAATTAATTCATATATATTGATCGCAATGAAATTTAATTTTCAATTGAATGTTTCATTATTTATATGAAAAATAATTTTTTTTAACAAAAGACTCATATGAATATAATTTTTTTTTAATAATTTGAATTAATTATTATATTATATGAACTATAACGCAATTTAATTTTCATTATTTATATTTTTACTTTAATTCTCATGAGAAAAATATAAAATGGTTCTCCACAATTTAGTTAACTAATTGGACTTCTAAGTATGAAAATAAGATAGTTCTCCACAATTTAGTTAAGCAACTGAATTGCAAGTATCAAGACATTGCTTTTTGTAGCTATAATTTTTTTTTTTTTTATAACAATTTTTTATTCATTAACTGAAAAAAAAAAAATCATTGTATTAAACAAAAGGATGATTGCTAAATTTTTATCAGAATTATATATAATAATAGAGCTGAACTGAATATTGCCACTGTGAAGAATTGACTAAAAGTATTCACAACACAACCACTTAATTGGTTATTCATCTTTTGATCTAAAGAATGTTTGATCAACTAATTGACTTCTGCCATCCAAAAAGAACAATAAATAAAATATAATAAACTTATTTGACTTTTAAGTACAAGGAAGTTTGAGAATTAGTTAAAGCCAACGAAATGGAAGGTGGCCCCCTCTCCATTCTAAAGCAATCTTTTTAATTTGTTTCTGATAATGCAATTAATTATGTTTTTGTTTTTTCTTCTTTAATATAATAATAAAATTTCCTCCTTACTATCTTTTACAATTTAAGAATCAATTATAAATATATATATATATATAATGATTAAAACTTTAATAAAAGAGGTTTATGTCCCAACAATATAAAATTGAATTGCAAGTGCTTCAACTAACATGCTGATTTGTTACCAAAAAATCCTAATAAAAGGTTGTTGTCACTTTTATTACTGCTACTATTATTATAATTAATTATAATACTCTTTTTTTATTATATATATTCTAGGAAACTCCTAAAAAAAGTTTGCAGTCCATAATAATCTTTTATTTACTTTATAAATCATTTTTTAATTCATAACACCTTTTATTATTTTACATATATTCATTTTATGATCCTCATGAGAAACAAGCAAACTTTTTTTTAATAAATTTTAAATATTCTAAACACAAATAATTTTAATATTTCATAAAATCAAATTATAAAAATAAAAAATTTTAAATCAAGGAAAAACTAATAAAAAAATGCAAATATTAGTTAGAAAGGCAAAACCCTATTCTCCTTTCTTTAAAGCCTAGGAAGAAAATATATTTTCCTTATTTTTCCTTAAAACTACAAATGAATCAAGCTGCTCATAAGTTATTCGAAGATCAATCTGATAAAAATTTACTCAAAATTTATTTTTAAAACTTGTTTAAATGAGTCAAGTCTAATCTAAATAAACTTCAACTTATCAAAGGACTAAACATGACTCTCATTCAAATATAAGCTACATTAGGTAGGTTCAAGATGAGACCAAATGCTCTAGGAAACATGCCTCAAAATGTACAAACATTCAAACCCAAGCAACCATCATCAATCAAGCTCAAAGCCTCATAAGATAGGCTACCTCGCGCCTCATCTCCATATTCATTCAACATCTCGCCTTATCAATGAATAATCCAATATTAGCTTACAAGGAAAGTCACCATTGACAACTCCTTACAAGCTTGCCTCACATCTAATCCTTGTCTATAACATCCCGAATTTTTCGATAATTACAAATAGAATCTCATAATTAGTATAGTTGATTTTATAGTCCTTAATTAGACAGTTAGTCATAAAATAATATTTTAATATCTAAATTTTAATTTTATATCTAAATTACATAATTAAATATAAAATTTTATCAAATTAATTATGAGACTTAAAATTTATATGATGAATAAATTATGGAAATTAGTAATACATAAAATGAGTTTTGGGACTAAAGTATAAATATTAAAAATTTTAGGGTCAATTTATAAGTAATGAAAGTTGAGGGGTTAAAGTGCAATTATCAAAACTTCATAAATATTTTCTAATTCTAAAAAATTTCACAAAACTTCAAAATTTCTTCTTCCACTCTATACATGGCCGAAACCACCATTTCCTCTCTCACTTCCATTTTTCTTCATTTCTAACAAAAAATCCAACCATCAAACTTCATCCAAATTAAAACCTAATTAATACTATATCAATTCTAAACCAAAAACATCCAATAGCTATAAGAATTATCACTAAAAACCTAAAGAAAAATCAAAATTATCAAAGGGAGCAAAGTTGTGAAATTGAAGAAATTTGAGGTAAATAATCTAAACTTACTTCTTTTTCATTAAATATAATTAGTATGATAGCTATATATGATTATTTAAGTAAATAGAAGTATATATTAAGCTATAAGTTGATTTGAGTTTGAGTTAGTGTTTATGCTAAAATTTAAAATTTGATATGGAAGTGTTTAATTCAAACTAAGCATAAATTATGACTTTTTATGTTAAAATTAGTCTAAAATATGTTAAATTTATATTGTAGAAATAAGAAATCAAAGAAAGAATGATGATAATGGTATGAAGGGTAAGTTGGAATAAATTGAATTTTGATGATTCTAAGGTGTTTTTGATTCAATCAAGTATTGAGATGAGTTATAAATATATTATTATGTATAAAAATAGCTTTGTTTGAAATTATGGAAGTTTCCTCCTTGCTTCCCCTTTTGGCCGAACCATGATGAGCCATTTCCCTTGAATTTTGTTGCTTTATTTTTACTTTTGTTTAGCTTATTTTTGCTATTTGTTGAATGAGTTTGCTACCACATTACCTTGTTGAGATTGTGCACTTATTGTTTGATAAATTTGGCTTAGTCAATATTGAACCAAAACTCTACTTATTGCATGTTAAACTCATGCCCACAATTTGTTCGATGAAATGCCTCAACGAAACTAACTTTCAATGCACCAAGTGTTTAACCTTAAATCTATTACCATTTGATATGTTGGCACCAATGATAGTAAAATGTGGCTTAAACTAAAGGACATTACTATATTTCTATGTAAATATTCTTTATTGAGCATTATTATATTGTGAGTATTATACCTAATAAGTCCATTGTTGTGTTACTTGAAAGACTATGATTTTTCTTATATCATTGAAGCTATATATGAACCCTTATGTGCAATTAAACTATCTTGTACTGAATACCGATAACATGACAGAACTACCTTCCGATGGGATAGTGGGTGAGAACCATCGACAATGTGCACATTGATTAATTTATTAACCCTAGCTAGGAAGGGTTAATTCCTAACCATAAGGTATGATCAATCTCATATTACTTCTAGAGTTTAAGCTACAAAAAATGTAGCTAACGAGATTTATACGAGTACGAGACCCTATATCTGTTGTGTTTTACTTTCCTTTCATACAACCTATTTATTGAATTATATGACCTCAGTTACCTTACTTATTTTTTTGCTACTTGTTTTCTTTGATATGAACATTTGGTAGATTATTCATTTCTTTACCTAGTCTTTATGTGTAATAATATATTTATAGCTCACTGAGTAGTAATACTCATATCTTAGTTGTTTTAAAATTCCAGGCCAGGAGTAGATGTGATGGTTCCTGAGGCTTCTTTTCTTCTTTAGAGGAACCAAATTATTTTTGCTATGTAAATATTCTAAGCTTACTTCTTTTATAATTATGTAGTAGCTTCATGGTTAAATAGATAGTAACTTATATATATAATACTTAAATATATAATGTAAGTTAATTAATTAGTATATTATGGGTTATAAAATTAAATGTTGATGATGGTTTGAAATATGAGAAATATATGTTGGAGTTGAGATGGGAATGGAATATAAAAACTGGTGGTTGATGAGTTTATAGCAGGAGTTCAACAGGTGTTGGGTGTGTAGGTGGGTCCCACACCCTAGGATTGTCATGTTCCATTTTTGGAACGTGACATTTTCATTTTTAGAAAATAGGATTATGTCACCTTAGCACAAGACTTTATAGCCTCCATAACAAGTGCATCATTACCCTGTCCAGACACAAAATGATACGACCCAAAATCATCATCACTTATAGCCATGCAACTCAATAAAAGATTCTTATAAATGCTCCAAGCTCTTTAATTGAAAAAGGGCTTCTAAGTTGAGGGGGCTTCTAAACTAAGAGGAACTTCTAGGTGTAAGCTTTATAGGCTTCTAAGCTTCAAAATCTTATAAGCTTTTGAGCTTCTAGGCTTCTTAGCCGGGCAAGGAAGGACTCATGAGGTATACAAGGCCTAAGTAAATCTTTTCTTAAGAGCAATCTCTCGATCATCCACTAGGAAACTATCCTCTTCTCTTTGAGTTGGCTACTTTCCTATGATACCCTAAATTTTGTTAGATATGTTACTCGTTGTGACTTAAATTGTATAGCATATTTGAGCTTTGATGGTGATATTTTCTAAGAGATAGATGTTTATAGTATTGAGGCTATAGATTGAACTAAGTGGCTAGTCCTTGATCGAGCAAATTTTGCTAATGGTAATGAGCGTGAACCACCAATAATGCCCGTGAATTCCTTCATTATCTTAAATTCTTAAATTGAACTTTAAATGTAATGATTATGAATATTAAGTAATGTCCAAAATTTTTAAAATTATATATTTCAGCTGACGAGTGTGAAATCTGAGTAACATTTGCTAATGTTCAGTAACAAGAATTACCTACATGGCAATGCATGTTAATTTGCCTTCTATCCAAATTGGCTAAATTTTGAAAATTGAGTAACGGGCGTGAATATTTTGTAATGCCTGTGAATGCGCTATTGAACCCTAATGCTAAAGTACAAGTAACATGTGTGAATTCCTTAACACTCATTACCTATCAAGATCTATAAAAGGACCATTTTCTTCACACAATGCCACTTAATTTTTTCATTTATTTTCTAGCCCTCAAACTTTAACAAAGTAACCCTATCTTTAAACACTAAAAACCACCAACGATTGCTTGAATCTTAAAGGGAACCATCTAAAGATTAATTAAGTTCCTCCAAAAAATCATCTTTCTAGGGTTTTCAAGTTTAGAGAGAAAAGGTAATTTTCTCTCTTTCTTCTTATAGAGAGAAAAGGCAATTTTCTCTCTTTCTTCTTATAAGTTTGATTTGATATAAAGAATCCTTATAGGAGTTATTTATGAGCTTTAGATAAGTATTTAAGAGTATTAATTGCATATTTTAATGGTTATATTGGAAGATAGGATAATAAATGCATGAGGTGAATAGTAACATAATTTTATATCTTATATGATTCTTCAAATAATGATTAAATTAGAGTTAGAAATCATCTAAATAGACTTTAAGAGTTCTAAAATCATAAAGATCTAGCTTAGATCTTTATAGGTTAGTAAACCCTAATTTTGAGACATACTTGAATAATAACTATAAGATGGAGTTAAGTCTATTGGATGTCAATAAAAATGTATAAGTAAGAATCCATGGTTATATTGGAGGAATCAAATGGTTATATTGGAGGAATCAAGCCTTAGGCTAGGGTTCCATGGCATATATTTAATGATTGATTTGGAGATTTATGCGTAGGTAGGGTGAGCCAAAGATATCGATGAGTCTCATACATAGTTAAGGTGATTTAAGCTTGTTGAAGGATTATAGCAAAAGTAAGGTGAGTTATAAAGCCACTATGATTTACTTTGAATACTTCTTAATGATATATTTATTCTAAATTGTATCATTGCTTTTAATAGTATTATTGTCATCGTTATCGATCATTTAGACATATCATTAAAATCATATTTATTGTAGAACCATATTGTTCATTGGAAACCATGTTTATAATAAAATTGTGAAAGTCTTGTAATACCTGAGTAATTTATTTATTTTTATTATTATTTTGATCGTTTGTGAGTAATCTGTATAGTATTTAGAAAAAATCTTAGAATTGTGTTTTGATGAGATTTTGTGAAGTCAGTGCTGTGACTTCACGGAATATGTGAACAAGTGTGAATGTAGAAGTTTTAGATTTATATTTTATTAATTTATTTTTACCTTGAGTCTATTTTGGCAGTAACCTGTTTGTAAGTTGTGACTTTGTAATTAGAGGAATTATGCTTCCTCGATCAGGGCAAGTATGGCTTGTTATGTGTTGCTTTAAGTCTGAGTATATTATTTATTTTAGAATGAAAGTGGCTGAGCGAGTCAGGTATTAGCATGAGAAGTGATTTCTATATGTGTTTTATAGTTAGTGTAGAATTGAGGAAATTGGGAATTTTAGCGTGTTGCAGGTTAGGTAGTGCGAGTTGGCGAGGAGAGTTTCCCAGCTCGGCAGATCAGGTAGTGTGAGTTGGCGAGGAGAGTTTCCCAGCTCAGCAGAACAGATAGAGGCCTTTGCCGAAGAGGATTTGGCGAGGAGGCCTTTGCTAAAGTGGCTTTTGGCGAAGAGGATTTGGGGAGGAGGCCTTTGCCGAAGTGGCATTTGGCTAAGAGGATTTGGCGAAGAGGCCTTTGGTGAAGTGGAATTCAGCGAAGAGGATTTGGAGAAGAGAATGTGAGGTGGCATTTGGCGAAGAGGATGCGAGGTAGCATTTAGCGAAGTGGATGTGAGGTAGTATTTGGCGAAGTGGAATTCAGCGAGGTGGCCTTTGCCGAGGTGGTTTGGCGAAGAGGATGCAAGGTGGCATTTAGCATAGCGGATGCAAGGTAGCATTTGGCGAAGTGGAATTCAGCGAAGTGGCCTTTGCCGAGGTGGATTTGGCGAAGAGAATGCGAGGTGGCATTTGGCGAAGCGGATGCGAGGTAGCATTTGGCGAAGTGGGAATTGTCGAGCCGGCATTTGGCGAGGTGAAATTTGCGAAGTGGAATTTGTAAAGTGGAACTTAGCGAAGTGGGAATTGCCAAGCCAGCATTTGGCGAAGTGGAATTTACAAAGTGGAGCAGTAATCTATTTATTGGACAGACAGTAGCCAAATTTCACGATTTTCTCCTTCTCTCTTTTCTTCTTTCTTCTTCGTTTCTTTTTCTTTCTCTCTCAAATCTGTCCCATTTATTTTCTAGTGCATTAATATTCCTAATTAATGCATTAAACCATTATATTCTCTCATTTATTTAAGCTTCAATTATCATTCCAAGTCAAGATTCTTCAAGGACGCAAATTGGAGAAATAAGGTAATTCTTCTCTGAGCTCTATTTTTCTGTCAGATTAAGGTCTTGGGTAGTTAGAATAATTACTTATGAGTTATATAAGACCTATTAAGAGCATTTAAGGCCATTAATTTTGGTTGATATAGAGGATGTGGGAAATTATGAATCGGATAAATAGTGACATGAATAGTGAGCACGTTCAAATTTCAAATATTCTTAAGAGATAAATTAAATTGATGATTAGGAAATAATAATAAAGACTTAAAGATGGTTAAAAGTTAATGGAACCATAATATGTAGTATTATTTGAGGAAAACCTAATTTATAAAATTTGGGGATTTTTAGGTTCGTCCAATTCAAAGAAATTGAGGAAGCTAGAATTGAGCAAGTGTGACCAAATTTGAGAATAGTGCTGTGAAGTAAATATGAATATCATAAATGTCTTGCTTCTTATGAGATGATTGCTCAATATTTATTATATATATGCTTTCAATGCTACATTATGCCTACTGTATTCATTATATATATATATGATAATGACTTGGTCATTTCTTGGACCAAGATCATGACAGCCTTTGTAATAAATGCAAAATGGTCTCTTGACCAAATTTCGGTTTTATGAGAATGCAGTTTTTTTTATGAACCCTAAGATAAACATGT
>CANXYC010531912.1:0-15920 GCA_948193065.1 Aleurites moluccanus | reverse complement strand
AGTTATTGCATAAAGGAATGAGTATAGCATGATTTGTGTAAAGTGAGGTCTATAAGGTATAATGTGTATGCCTTATGTAATTTGGTATGTTTGAATGTTTGTTTATGTGAATTAAGTGATTGTAATGTTATATAGTCTTACCGGAGTGTTATGTGAAAATAGGCGAACCGTCGAGAACTCCTTATCGGAGTGCTAGGGCTCGAGTACAATTTAGGGGTTTACAAGACTTTTTGCATATCAGGTGAGTCCTTATGCATAATTATGCATGATTTGCATTATATATGCTATTATATTTCATTTGAACCAATAAAACCAAGTTTGATACCTGAAAACCCAAAGAATGCAAATTGGCTCGTAAATAAGCCTGCCGAAATGACAAAAATTGACCTAAACTTTGTCGGGCCATAAAATAAAATCCAGAAAGCTAATTGGGCCACCACTTGGCCCAATCATCTAGTTTCGACCTAAGCTTCGAAACAGTACCTCATGGTCCATCTAATTCTTTTGGTAACCTAGTTAACCAAAAACTACTCAAAAATCCTAAAATGGACCCGTAATTTGCGAGCCAGTTGCGACAGCGCAACTGGGCCTGCCCAGGCCAATTTTTGACATTTTTCCAATTTGCTCCATTTTTCTTTATATATGTATATATGATCATTCTATAGCTATATAAGCTTTATTTATGATATATTTGATGATTATATAGAGACACAAACATATGATATTAAAACAGGACTACTTCGATGGGTAGTGTAAAATTCCATCGACTGTGTGCACACTGGTAATAATTAAATTAGCCCGTGCTGGAGAGGGCATGTAATATTCTCTAGTATTCATAAACTTGCCCATGCTAGGGAGGGCATAAAATATTCCTTAGTCATAAAGGATGATCCCCTTTGTGTGTAGTAAACTTAGCACTTGATTATCGTGCCTATTATAAACAATGCAAATGAACTTGAATATGACTTAATCCTGTTATATCATATGTGAGTTGGCTTATATATTGAATATTCATATGAATACCCATATGTTATTGATACAAATTCTTGTTACTTATTTTATTTGCTATAGTACATTGAATCTACAGGCCATATATGGGCAGTTCTTCATTATATAACATTTACTGTATTCTTATGCATTTGGATTCACTGAGTATTTTTATACTCACCCCCTTCAGTGGTTATCATTTTCAGGTCAGCAGTGAGGGTCGTATTCCATTGGCACATCTTATCCTTATCATGGAAACTTTGATACTAGTGATATGTAAATTCCAGTCTCAAATATTTGTAAATATTGCATAGTATAAAGGTTCCATGGTACTGTAAATTAAGGTTTGGCATATATATATATATGTGTTGCATTTATATATCTATAAGTCATATTTTGAGATATACTCATATATGTTGAGATGAATATATATGATCTGATGTTCAGATGATTATATTGAGTTGATATTGGAGATCTAGAGGGATCCTTCAAATTGAGATAGATATAGAAGTATTAGTAGAAGTGCTTGTTTATATGTTTTTCAAGCTAGACATACTCCTTATATAGAGGAGATGCTGCCCAATTTTTCATAGAATTGTCAAGCCAAATTGAGCTTGTTATTGTATTGCATGCCATACAGTACAGTTATATGGGTTCCTCGTGGTACTGGTAGCATAAGCAACACCCGTACCCTAGGACAGTCACGGCTCCCAAGTTGGGTTGTGACAAAGGTGGTATCAGAGCCTAGTTTATATAACCTATAGTATTTGCATACAAGTAGTATTAGAAGTACCATGGAATCTAGGATATTCATATATCGTTAAAATGACAAGTCTTCATCATTGTTTGAAATTCTGCGTACCTGTGAACTAAATATTCTTTTATATGTTGATTTGTATAGTATGTCAAAATGTCTGAGAGGAGAGCTAGGCGAGCTAGGCCTATTTAGGGGAATGAGTATCATGAGTCTAGTGAGGAGGCAGAGGTTGCTTCCAATGCATATGCTATGTTGGGATCTCAGTTTGAGCCATCCAGGTCACGGAGACACACAAAGTCTAATTCTATGGGTAAGGCACCCTGGAGACAGGAAATACAAGATATGAGACAGGAGATCTTACAGACTATCCGGGATCAGTTTGCAGCACAGCCTACAGTGGTACAACCACCACCACCTCCAGTACAACCAGTGGTACAGCCTGTAGTGCCACCAGTAGCTCAGAGGAGACCAGTAGTAGTACAGGGGGACAGAGTACACAGGGTTATTCCTGAGGGTGGAGTATCTATTTTTCAGGTGAATATGGTGTTGATCCTAGTGATTTCATAGAGAAGGTTGACAGAATAGTCCGAACATTGCCTTGTTCTGAGGCCAGGACCATTGAGTTGGTTGGATTGTTATTTGAGGTGGATGTTGCCACCTGGTTCACAGATCATATTGATGCAAATATTCACAGTGATGATCCGATGTCCTGGGCTGAATTTAAATAGAGGATGCTAGATGAGTTCCTTACAGAGGGTCTGAGGGAGAGTAATATTGTAAAGTTTGAACAGTTGAGATAGGGAAACATGTTTGTTCTGGAATATGCTAGAGAATTCAGATGACTAAGCAAGTATGCCAGAGGAATTGCACCTACAGAGGATGATCTTATCAGGCGATTTAGGAGAGGCCTGCATGCTACTTTGCATAATATTTTGGTGGCTATGGAGTTTACCTCTCTGAGTAGGGCTATTGATAAAGCTGCTCAGATGGAAGCCAAATACAGGGAAGAAAGAACTGGCAGAGAGCAGAAGAAGAGGGGTAGAAAGTACCGGAGGCCAGGGGAGGGGACATCTCAGTCTTTTTCATTCAGACCTCCTCCCAGGCCATCACAGACATTGCCACCTCCCAGTTAGAGGCAGAACTACAGCAGAGGTGTAAGTATGAGACCTCCTATTTCTGGTTATTCCAGAGGTTCAGTTAGACCTATTCAGACATCATCATCAGCAGTACCTATATGTGTTCAATGTGGGAGGAGACATTTTGGGGTATGTCATTTCAGATTAGGAGCATGCCTTAGATATGGATAGTATGGGTACTATTACAGGGAATGCCCTATGCCTAAAGCTACTCTGCCTTCAGAGGCAGGATCTTCCCAGCCATCGGTGCAGATGGGCAGGGGAAGCATTGGTAGGGGAAGACCAGCAGGAAAGACTCCTACTATGGATCAGGCACTAGCTGGCAGAGGACAGGGTCGAGTCTTTACAGTGACCCAGCAGTAGGCCCAGGGATCCCATGACACAGTTGTAGGTATGATTTCTGTCTATAGCATGGTGGCTTATATGTTATTTGATTCGGGTGCAACCCATTCCTCTATATCCCTTGTTTTTGCTTTGAAATTGGGGTTGGGTAGAAAGCCTTTATGTGTACCCTTAGAAATAGCTACACCTATGGGAGATAAAGTCATAGTAGAGCATAAGCAACACCCGTACCCTAGGACCGTCATGGCTCCTAAGTTGGGCTGTGACAATAACTGCCCACTATATTTTAAAAAGATTGAAGATTCATCACAGAGTGGATTATTTTGCTATCTCCCAAAATACTAAAAAAGTGTTGCCGGATCAATGCTATTAGCAATTCAAAGGTGAATTTCGTAATTGTTTTAGGCAAAGAGCCTATACAAAATGTTATATGTATGCAAAGTCAAAGTTTAAATTGAAAGCCAAATTAAAGTTATTCTGAAAATATTTTAACTAATTGGTAGTCCTCTTATTATTATTTCTAGAAAATGGTTTCTCCCCAGTGGAGTCGCCAACTGTGAGGTCTCGTCTGAACTCCTCATTCAGTTCGCTAGGCAAATCAGAATGCTCATCGAGGCTAAGTCTTATGGATCTAGAACGAATACCGCCATTTATTGTGTTTCGCAAATGATTTTTATTTTTTGGAACTTTATGGGAATCGCCACCTTAATTTATTTTTATTGGGAAAATATAAAGAAAAAACCAATATTTGACTCCAAATATAATCCAATTAAAAGAACACTAAACCTTTGAACTAGACTTATAGATTTAGGGACTAGGTTTTCAGTTACAAGCAATAATGATTTGACTTTCAGTTTAATCATGACTTTAAAATATTATTTTATGATTGACATTGTATAAGATGCAAAATAATAAATAAAAAAAGCATTCATTCAAAGTAGTAAATAAATTAAAGCAATAATTTACATGTAAATATCAAAATATGGGATATCAATTCTAGCCCTTATGAGTTTTACATTGATCACACATTCCTTAATATTACTTAACCAAACAACTTAAAAGTAAAATAAAAGGGAGAAAAAGGGAGAAAATGGTTTTTTTGAGTTTTTTGGATTTGATGCTAAATCAGTATGCCTATGTATCCCTTTGAATGAGAATCAAAATCTGCATAGTTCGCTCTTCTTACGAAGGGGTTTTGGTTTGAAAAAGAATGATAACCAAGGGTTGTTTGGGCTTTGAAAATATATTTTGGTTGGTTACCAATGGTTGTTTGGTCTTAAAATATATTTTGGATTTTTTCAAATTAGAAAGAGCTAATCTAAAGCATTTAAACCTTCTTTTGGGGCTGAGGTGTCCGAATGGTTTTACTAGATCAAAGTTTTACTTTTACAAAGAAATTGATTTTAAGAAATCAAATTAATTCAAAGAGAATAAATTTGAGGCTCTACACACCTATTTCTTAGTCTTTTGTTTCTTTAATTTAAAGAGAATTAATGAAATTATTTAAAAATCAAAGAGTTAAAGCTCTTTTATAAGAAATATTATTTGGGGAACTCAAAGAGAGCTAATTACGGTTTGTCTTTTTAAAACAAAGAGAATTAAAGTAAAGAGTGTTTTGTATCTAATTTGAAGAGAATTACAAAACTAAATTTTATGTAATTCAAAGAGAATTAGAAAATTAAGTCCAATCCCAATTTGTCCAAATGAAAGGGGCACTTATAGAGGTGGTGAAGGGCAAAATGGTAATTTAAAAAAAAATAGGTCAGGTGCCACCGAAGTGAAAGACTGGATCCACCAAGCCCTTTTGGTAGATCCACCAAAGAAAAGTGGCGGATCCACAGTGAGAGGGTGGATCCAAGCCTTCTTAGTGGCAGATCCACTAACAAAATGAGTTTGATATGTCAATAAGCTTTAATGGATCCACCAGTGAGAGGTGTTGGATGTAATATCTATCATTTTGGGCTATTTTATTAATTTTATGTTTGTTGAATTTAATTAAATTGAAGATATGAATGTTTTGAGGAGATGCAGAAATTTCTGGTTACAAGATAATTTTTGTGAGGCTAATTGCATGATTTTAAAGAAATAATTTAGTAAAGTGTAAAATATAAAAGTTGTAGGTGCATATCTCATCTTTAATTTTGTAAAAATGCTTCTATAAAATTCTATGTATGTGAGGAGTTATGCCTCCTTGAGCAGGACCTGTCTGGTTCATTATTCTCTATAAGAAATCTGGGTATGTTTGAATTTTCTGTGAATAACTGAGGCTGTTTAAGCCAAAAGTGTAAAAATGAGAGATGTTCCTTTGTGTGTTGTTGGCTGTAAAATTTCAGGAGATTTGGATAAGTATAACTCAGTGGAGAGTGGAATTTCTCAGGACTGTTCGGATGGATTTTGGGCAATAAGTCAGGGTGAATTTTAGAGAGTCACCATGATCTGTGTAGTTATCTTTGTGATTTGAATTTTGGATATGTTGAACCCCTGTGTGTCTATTTTAGTGACAAAAAGAATCAGGGAGTTTGGATATTTGTAGCTCATTTGCGACCTGATTGAATATATGTTGTCGAGGAAGGGTTTCAGCTCGGCAGAGATTGGTGTTTGCGACCCTGCAAAATGCGAGGTGGCATTTGTGAGCCGGCAATGCGAGCAAGCAAAGTGGCTAAGAGAGATTGTCGAGGTGGCAATTGGCAAAGAGGTATATGCTAAGTGGAGTTAGGCGAAGAGGGATTTGGCGAAGAGGAATAGGCGAGGTGGCATTATGCGAAGAGGCATTGCCGAGGTGGCATATGCGAAGAGGGAGATAGGTGAAGCGAGTTAGCAAAGAGGAATTGCCAAAGTGGCATATGCGAAGAGGGAGATAGGTGTAGCGAGTTGGCAAAGAGGCATTGCCGAGGCGGCATATGCGAGGTGGCATATGTGAAGAGGAGTTTGCGAGGAGAGTTTGGCGAGGCAGCATATGCGAATTGGATATGCGAAATGGGATTAACGAAGTGGCATTGCCGGAGCAGATTGGCGAAGTGGAAATTGTGAGCTAGTTTATGCGAGATAGCATTGCTGAGGTGAGTTGGTGAGGTGAGCTGGCGAGCTAGATTTTGGGGCAGAGGCCTATTTAACCAGTGCTTAATAGTGATTTTCTGCACGATTTTTCTTTCTTCTTCTCTTCGTTCTTCTTCAGTTCATCTCAGAATAGTTCCATTTATTCTCTAAGGCATTAATACTAAAAATTAATGCATTAAATCTCTAGATTATCATATTTTAAGGCAGTAATCATCAGTTTCAAGCAAATTTTCTCAAGAAATTCAGTTTGGGAGAAATAAGATAAATTTTTCTTCAAATGCCATTTTCTTTTAGATTAATAAAGTCTGGTAGTTAGAATAGTTAATTATGGGTATATAGAATTTATTACAAGCATTCTTGAAGTTATTAACTGTAATTAATGTTGGAGAAATCAGAATTTATGGACTGTCATGAATAGTAACGTGAACAGTAAATTCAAAATAAATTTTAGATTTTCTTTAAAAGATGAATTAAATTGATGTTGGGAATTAAAAATAGAAACCCTAAGATGGTTAAATATTAAGAAATAATATTGAGTATTATTGATTAAGGAAAACCCTAATTTTGAATATTTGGAAAAATTTCATAGGAGAAGAAAATCAAGGAAATTAAGGAGATTGTTGTTGAGCAAATTGATAAAGGAAATTCAAGGATAAATTTGTGTAGAGGTAAGTATGAACATTTCATTTGCTTATTACTTCTTGAAATGATATGTCCAAGCATTCTTAATGTTCACCCATATAACTCTCATATACTTAATATTGTATTATTGAACTATTAAATGAAAAATCTATGATATCCTAAAACCGAAATTTACCATTTGTTTCATGATTACCTTATATATGTATATAATGTAAATGACTTGGTCAACCTTCTTGGATTAAGTTCCTATGATCCCTCCTTGTTAAACTTGACTGAAATTTATGCTATATGTTGATGGTCTTGCGAACAATATGTTTCTTATGAAATTGAAACCACATGACCCTATGGATAGAATGCTCTTCCCAATGAGAGTAAATTCATTGGTCCATTGTGCACTTTGGGAACCTAGATGATAGGTTTTTATTAGTGTTCCACCTAGAGGGGACCATGAGCTTTAGGCGTATGCCTAGCCAAGCATGCGTTTGCGATAAGATAGCAAAGACTACTGATGCGCTCTATTGTGATAGGTAGCATGGCTACTGATGCACTCTGTAGTTCTACCATGTTATTTGACAGTGTTATTCTATTGTGAGCACTTCTGTTCTTGTAATCCTAACCACATGATGATTCTTACCCATGTTATTGGATTTGATAACTCCTTTGGATTAATATATATGTATATATATATTTCTTTCATACTGCATGTTCATATCTTACTGAGTTGAAGGCTCACTCCTCTTCTGTGGATTTCAGGTGATAGTGTAGCTCATGAGGGAGTTAGTAGAGAAGATCAAGCTTCTTGACTTATTCTTACAAGAAGCCTCCATTGTAATCATTTTGATATATTTATGTATATTCATTGTATGGTATTAGGGTATTGTATGTATTGGGAGTATACTCTAGAGCTCCGTAGCTGGTTATTAGGGATGATAATATTTTGATGTATAAATTGTTACCTTTTGGGTTACCCTTGTTCCTTAGTGATGTGGGATACATCTTTTGATCAGTAAGGAACAAGAGGAAATTATGAAATGATGAAAATAAAGATATGAATTATGCTTATATGGATCATAGAAATGAATATTGAATGATATCTATATTTGATATGAATGTGTATGAGATCCAAGATATGAGAGTTCTATAAGTTTATGGTGGCCTTAAGCCTACCATTGCCCTAGGACCGTCGCACCACTGGAGTCGGGGTGTGACAGTCTAATATGACAACCCAATCACACATAACGGGTGTTATCCTACTGTAACAGGCGAGAAGAGCGATAACGTTTGAACACTTTGCTCATTGTGTATTAAAAAATAACTGATATCATGTAATAGCTGTTATGAGATTGTAATGGGTGTTTCCAATTTGTAAGGAGCGTTACATGTTGTAATGAGCTTTAAACCACCCATAACGAGCGTTAAAATCGCTTCTGTGTTTCTTGGCCTATTTTTGAATATTTTCTTATAACGGCTATTACCAAAATATAACGGTGGTTTCACATCAGTAATGGGCATCCCAATTTGTAATGGTTGTGAAAATTGCTTTTGTTTCTCTAGTTCATTTTGAGCATATTTCTTTAACGATTGTTATGTGCTTGCAATAGTCATTACATAGTCTTGAAAATATAGCTCCAAGTAGACATAAGCAATTTGCAAGTATATAAGTATACACTCTTTTAATGTAATAGAGTTAGTACAATCAAGGAAAAGAGTGAATTATCAATGTATTTAATTAATCAAGAGTTTATGAAGTATCATCAAAGAGTCAATAGTTAGTATCATCTATTGAGTTGAGACGTTCACTCATGTCTCCCTAATTCTCCCAGATTGCAGGTTAAGCATCAAAAGTTGAATTTTAATTGAGTTATTCTTATTTTTTATTCATCGGTAGAAAAGATATTGTATTTTATTATGTAATTAATTCATATTTATTTTGTACTATAAATCCTAGAGTTTCATATTGTTATTTTTATTTATTGCTTCCATTATTTATATTTCTGTATAATTAAGTTTGTTGAGTTTTCTCTCAATTTATAATGTTGTTTTATTAAGTAGGAACCGATTGATTGAATGATATTAATATGATTGAGATGATAGCCCTGAGGGGTGGAGATTCGATTTGTTCTTCAGATTTTGCTTAATAGGTGGATATATAACCCTTGTTTTATGATAGTTATAGTTGTCATATTACAGTTTTGATATTTAGTATTTAATCATGCTACTATAAGTTTTGAAAGCCTTATATTTTTTCGTACCCTAGTGCCGGTCAAATGTCATTGAGTTCGGGCTATGAAAAAATTAAACCTTCACTGCATGCATGTTTGAGAAGTCTAAGGAGAAAGAATTAATTTTTTTTAGCTATCTTCTCTATCACGACTAAAACCCATTATCAAATTCAATTTTATAACTCTATACATCAAGGACAGATAGAGATAAAAAAAAAAAAAAAAAGACCAACACAAAAATAGCTATCTTCACTTGATTGGAGCGCTCTTAGACTTGCATAGAGCTTTGTTAGTTCAACTCTTCCATTAAAAATCAGCTAAATTAATTACACTAGGATAACTACCAAGAAATTTCACTATACCACTTGTTTTGACTCCAATTATATAGAGCTTTAATTTCTTTTTCTTAATTATAAATTCATTTTTTAATTTTTTAATAAAGTAAAATGTTAAAAACTGAAATAAATGATAAATAAATAAATAGCCTTGGCCTAAAATGATCAACATAATAAATTGAGAAGAATTTGAATTAAAATAAATAATAAATAAATCTACATAATTTGAATCAGGGTTATTATCATCATTGTATCTCTATTATTTCTTCCTATATTCGCTCTTCCTTCCCCATCCTCAAAACTTTAGTAATCTCTCTCTCTCTCTCTCTCTCTCTCTCTCTCTTTGTATGTGTGTGTGTGTTTATTTCTCTTCTAATCTCTCTATTTATTCTTTCAAAACCCTAGCATTCACTCTCTTCAAGCTTTGAAGGTAATCACCAACTTTACAAGAAACTTAGTTTCTCGTTAACGATCATAAAATCTTCGAAATTGATTGAATATACTCTATTTTATTGGATGTTTACAGACAAAATGGGAGAAGTATAAAAGAAAACGATGCTTATTAGGAGGAGCTGCAAACTACGAGGAAAAGAACGAAAAGTCCCATGACTCAATCTCCACTACGGAAGCTGAATATGCTAAGAAGCTAAGTTAGCAACCCAGACCTGAGTCCCATTGAAAAAAACTTGACTTGACAACCCACCTCCATTCTTTATCTGCTTTTTACAAAAATTAAGGTTTTAAATTATGCCTAAATCTTTGGATGAGTAGGGTTTCAAATTAGGGTAAATGTGATTTGATGAAATTAGGGATGGAGTAAAAAAAGATTAATTAGAGAAAAAGAGGAAGATAGAGAGAAGACTAAAAATTTTAAAAGAGTGATTTGAGTTGTGGCAGGCGGAATGCATCAAAAAGTTTTCTCTCTCTCTACAGTATCAAACATGCATGAAAAGAGAGTTTGATTTTCTGAGATGATAGGGCCCACTGATCAGTATTTTAAATCATCTTACGTGGCACACTGAACATTTATAATTATGTGGCAATGATGTGGCATCTACTTGGTAAGAAACTTAGCCTCAAGTGATATATCATCTCCTCAGGCATTGATTTCGGTAAGTGATCTATAAATATAAAGAAATTCAATTTTAGGTATTTGTCTAAAAGAAAAAGAAATTTAGTGATTAAATTAAAAATACCACTAAAATTTAGTGATTTATTTTGTTATTGATCCTGTAAATAATTAATATGTGTGTCCATTTTTGAGATTTTACTTGCAAGTTCTTTTGGTTCTATTTCTGGATCTAACAAAGTTATATTGTACATTGAATATGTCATCTTATTTGTAAAACTTATCAAAATTATCATAAAATTACTTCGCACCAGTGGCGGAGCCTCATTAGCTGCTCCTGTTGAATTTTCTTTCAGTAGTACTATGCTAATTTCAAGCCCATGTATTCTCCCTTTTGCCCAGGCTAGATTTTTTTTTAGTAGTTGTATGCTAATTTCAAACCCATGTGTTCTCTTTTTCTCTAGTAGCGCCTAGGCTTGGGCCACCCAAGGAAAGAACAAATTTCATTAACTGAAAATTTTATCTTTAGCCCACTCAAGCTCCAAAAAAAATATATCTTATACAAAATCTCTTCTCTGCTTTCCGTGTTCTCCTGCTTGCCTCTTTGATTTCAGTTCTCTCTCGTCTTCATCTGCTCACTCAAGTTTGTGAATTTTTTTTTTTCAATTTTATATATTTATGCATATGTTTTTCATAATTTCTTAACTTCTTTTTTTATCTAGTGATCCAAGTGGAAATTTTTTTTAATTTTTTTATACATATATACATGAAGAAATCATAAGCAACTATTCTCTATTGAGTTTTGGCCATAATTTTCCTCTTATCCTTAATTTCTGTCACCAATCAAAGAATGGTGATGAAAGAAACAAACAATGATGAGTAAAGCATGATGTATTTTCTTAGCTAGCTTTATGGAATTAGAAAAACTTGTTTAGGTCAGAAGATGTATTTGTAGTCGATGAAGAGCATTTCAATGACTTTGTTTTTTTTTTTGTAACTTAAGATATATTTTTTTTTTCTTTTTTTTCTTTAGTTTCTTTTGAACTTCACATTAAGAGATTTTGATTTTGGTATATCAAGAGACTTAATAATCTACACTTATCCACTGTGCTGGAAATTAATTAATAATTTGCTTAGATGTTTTGTTTATATTTATATAAATAATGAATTAATGTTGCAGTAGTATTGAAGAAAAATGTTATTATGTAATAGTTTCGAGCAATAAAATATCAAATAAATAATATTATAATTTTTTAATATTTTGAGTGTTTGTAATTTTGAAATTTATTATATTTAAATTTTATTTATTTTATAATTTTTTAAAAATATTTTACACCTATTGGATTAAATTTTGACTCCGCCACAGCTTCCACTATCTCATAGTCGAATTTCACATTGTCTTAGTTCAAGAATTCTCTACTGATTAAGAAATTCATTAACTCCAATGCATGTAGATTTGTCAAAGAAACACTCACTGTATTCAAGAAAATTGGATGTTCAATTCATTAACACAGTTAAGAGAGTTTGGTTAGTTCTTTTCTTTTTCTAGTCAAAGAAATCATACATTCTCTGTTTGATATTTCAATTCAAATGAATTTTTCTCTAATAATTTTTAGGTTTGGAATAAGGTAATTTATATAATTTAATCCTTTTTATGTGAAAAAATAATTCAAAAATAAATAAAAATCATGTCATCTCATTTAAAATTTAATTTAATGAAAATTTAATATATTGTGAAATTATACAAACGTATATTATAATTTCTTAAAATTTTAATATTATTAATTACTGTTAAATAAATATAAGTAATATAATTAAAATAACTTTTAGGAATAGTTATTATTTATTTCCTAATGAATGATATAGTACATTAAGTTTCTCCCTGATGTTTCAAAAATATATTAATTCTCCCTTGATGAATTGCACCGTCATACTAATACTTTTTTTCATTTGATTTTAGTCAGATTTTTCGTTAGTCAACTCAAAAATAATAAAAAATATTCTTTTAAAGACAAAAATATCCTTAGGTTTAAATTCTATATTTAATTATTTATTTTTTGACATAAATATATTAAAATTAAAATATAAATAAATTAAATGAAAAATAAAAAATGAACCCAGAAAGAAACCTAGAAAGAAGAACCCAGGTTTATTCATGGCGTCTTCTATTTCTTTCCCAAAATTCAGAAGAAAACCAATAAAGAATCCATTCATTTCGCAAGAAAATCATGATTCCATATTGTTATGTATTATTTAGCAAAAGAGAAAACGAAAAAAAAAAATAGTAAGAAAGTGAGGAAAAACATAGAAGAAGTAAAGAAATTTTTCCCTCACAATTATAAAATCTTCTCAATATCAATATGTAAAGTCCAATTCTTCTCTCACAACTATAAAATCTTCTCAATATCAACATGTAAAACTCAATTATTAATTTCTACTCTCTTTTTCAACTTGGTTCCAAATTCTCAATACCCAATTCAGAATAGTGTATATTGCCCAAATTGGGCATATAATCACAGAGCTTCATTAATTTCTCTAGAAAATGAAAAAATAAAAGAGAGATCAGAGTGTGCTTTATTAATACCTCATTTCAATTTCAAACTAAAAAAATAAGTTCTCAATTGAAAATATTTCGAAGATCAAAAAATAAATAAAAAAAGGAGAAAGTAAAGAAAATCATTCTTTAGAGACTTAAATACTATGAATCATGGAATGTATTCCATCTTTTTGTTGCAATTTTTTCTCATCAATTGATTGAAGAATAGAGTCTTCTTCTTCTTCATCATCTTCTTTGCAGGTAAAGCAAAAAACAAACAGAAAAAAATAAATAAAAAACACAAAATGGACGAGAAGACGTAAAAGATAAAAAAAGAGAAAAAAATTGACAAAATGGAATGGAGGGATTAAAGAAAGAGAGAGAGAAATGAGAATAGGAGTTTGGGTGAAGAAAGAGAGAGATGAGAGAGGTGTTTGGATGAAAAGAAGAAGATGTTATGTAAAAATACTGAAATGCCTTTATTATTAACTGCAAAATGGATGAAATTTTGATAGAAATGTGGATTAGTATATTATGTAATTCGCTAAGAGAGAGTTAATATATTTTGAAAACGTCAGAGGACTTAATGTAATAGATCTTTTGTCAAGAGAAAAATAATAATCAATTCAATTGATAAAATTAAATTAAATTAAATTTTTTAAATGAATTTTTTGAAACGGAGTTGTACAGTTTTACTATTGATTTTTAAGTCATTCTCAAGTCATAATCACATACAAATTTATACAGGATAAGAGAGTTCATTTTACTCATGGTACTTCAACTTATAGCTCGCACACATTATTATCCTTAAACTTTAAAACGTAACACAAAAGTCTTTAAACTTTTAGCCGCATTTCACTGGCAGTCCTTATCCGCCCCAAACTTAAGTTATTTCTATTTTTACCACCAAAGTCCTACTTTTCTTTCAAAGAAATTCAAAAATCCTCTCTTTTAGGCTCTGATACCATTTAGGTGAGTTTGCCCTCCCTCTAATTATTCTGTTCAGAGGCGAAATTACAGAGAGCTACTCCTAAAAATCTTTTAAAGGATTTTTTCTTTTATTTCTGATTTCTTTCAGCTTTTTATATTCGTTGTGATAACGAGAGCTAGCAACAAGTCCTAAAGGGCCTTTGATCTCAAGGAAAAATTCCTCAAATTCACTCTGTCTAAGAGTCAATTCTTCTAAATTTTTGAACAATTTATTTATAGAATTATTTAGAGAGTCCAAACGATCTATAATAGAATTTAACAAACCTATTACTAGATCCTTGCCTACACCACGATCTAGGTGATGACAATCAGGATAAGAGCAATCTGAAGGATTACTGGTCATCCAATAAAGTGCAAAAGTACCAAGGCTTTCTAAATAATGAAAATTATTAAATTCAAGTTCTTGGTCTAAAAAATTTTTAAGTTCAAAATCTTTCTTATTAGACTTTTCAAGTCTTTCAATCCTTTTTATAACAACAGGTAATTCTATTGTTCTTTGTTCATATAATGCAAAGATAGGATCCTGCAGTTTAAGACTGACACTCAACTCTTCCCTCCTAACTTGAGTTAAAACTAGTCCTCTAAGCTAATTGTTATTAGCAGATCGGGTGGAAGACATAAACTTTTAATTATAAAATTAAAACATTTATAACATACATACCTTTGTAGACTGGGTCCACTAAGCTTCCGCAATAGCTTTAGCTTTTCCTTCCAAGCTCGGCACCAGCAATATCTCCAAAGAGATATGAAGGATATGATTTACTGCCCTTTTTTGTTTAGGTCTTATTGCAACACTCCTGGATATCAGCCCGTTTTGAAGGATGCAAGGTATATAGAAGCAAAATAATCACACAGATAAAAACTTGATAAAGATTGTTCTTTTAGAGAAACTCTGTATTTTATTTCACTTCCCTTCTTCAATAAGCTAAACAGGTATATATAAAATGTTTACAAACGAAGCTGGTGTCTATATTACTGTTTGCCAGCTCAAAAGAAAATTAATAATTATGATGGGTAACTGGAGCAGTCTGCCAGTTTTTCCATTTTTCAAAACAAAAATAGACAGTTGGTGCCTCTAGTACTGTTTTCCAGCTGGATTTGATACAATAATTAAATAAAGACTAAGACTGTTTTAATTTTACAGCTAAGAAGTCAGTCTTTATCAGGGATACGTTCTTTTCATTGTGACCACAAGTTTTAAAGCTATTATGCAGACAATGCTTTAACTTTGCAGCAACTTCTGAAAAGTAATTCCTCAATTATCACGCTGAGGCTGACGTCATGGATGACGTTTTTTGTCACTCCATCTGTGAGTTACTGACTGGGGGCATCCATGCTTTCTCTCAGTTCTGCATAACCCATAGCCATTTCCTCTGCAACACGTTGCTCTCTGAACTGAGCAACCTTTTTTCAGACCTTTATAGTTTCAGGTTGGAAATCCAGACTTGGATCCAGATCCACTAGTCTCAGAAATAACTTCTGTGCTTCTTCTCATCCCTTGATCATGGACAATACTCTGGTAATGGGAGTATATTGGGACCAGATCGTAACAAATACTTTTCCATCTCCGAGAAGGACATAATTAATTGCATAGATTGCCTTCTCTAGGCTAGCCTTAAAATTTTCAATTCTCACAGCTTGGGTAATAATCTTGTTTTCTTTATACATAGTAAAATAAAAGTTTAAGTTTTTATTATTAACTTTCTGTGGCTCAACAAATTCCTTAGCTATAACAGGACGGAGATCCCAAATTTGATAAGGATAACGAACCGTTCCATCCTCACCACAATCCATAATTGTGCTAATAATATAACTGGTAATTATTCTTGAATCTGAACTCAAGAACT
>CANXYC010531910.1:0-13893 GCA_948193065.1 Aleurites moluccanus | reverse complement strand
AATTAGGGTTTTCCTTAATCAATAATACTCAATATTATTTCTTAACATTTAACCATCTTAGAGTTTCTATTTTTAATCCCCAATATCAATTTAATTTATCTCTTAAAGAAAATCTGAAATTATTTTGAATTTACTGTTCACATTACTATTTATGACAGTCCATAAATTTTGATTTTTCCAGCATTAATTACCATTAATAGCTTCAGAATGCTTGTAATAAATTCTATATACCCATAATAAATTATTCTAACTACCAGACTTAATTAATCTAAAAAAAAATGACATTTGAAGAAAATTTATCTTATTTCTCCAAAATTGAATTTTCTGAGATAATTTATTTCAATCTGATAATTTCTGCCTTAAAATATGCTAATCTAGAGATTTAATGCATTAATTTTGAGTATTAATGCATTAGACAAGAAATAAAACTATTCTGAGAATAATTGAAGAAGAATGAAGAGAAGAAGAAAGAAAATCATGCAGAAAATCGCTACTGGGCACTTGGTTAAATCTCCTCGCCAACCCGCCTCGGCAATGCTATCTCGCATAAGCCAGCTCGCAATTTCCAGCTTGCAGTTCCCATTCGCCAATCTGCTTCGGCTATACCGCTACGCATATCTAATTCACATATGCCACCTCGCATATGCTGCCTCGCCAAAATTTTCTCGCGAACTCCTCTTCGCATATACTGCCTCGCATATGCCACCTCGGCAATGCCTCTTCGCATAATGCCACCTCGCCTTTTCCTCTTCACCAAATTCCTCTTCGCACATGCCACCTCACATATACCTCTTCACCAAATTCCTCTTCGCATATGTCACCTCGCATATGCCTCTTCACCAATTGCCACCTCAGCAATCTTATCTAGCCACTTCGGTTGCTCGCATTGCCGGCTCGCAAATGCCACCTCGCATTTGCCGGCTCACTAATACCATTTTCTGCCGAGCTGAAACCCTCCCTCGACAACTTATACTTAATCAGCTCATAAATGAGCTACAAACATCCAAACTCCCTGATTCTTTTGTCACCTAAAATAGACATGTAGGAGTTCATCATATCCAAAATTCAAATCACAAAGACAACTACATAAACCATGGTGACTCTCTAAAGTCCGCCCTGACTTATTGCCCAAAATCCATCCGAACAGACCTGAGTAACTCCACTCTTCACTGAGTTATACTTATCCAAATTTCCTGAACGTTTACAGCCAACATCACAACACATAAAGAAAATTTTTTCATGTTTACACTTTTGGCTCAAATAGCTTCAGTCATTCCCAAAAAATTCAAACATACACAGATTTCCTGCAGAAATACTAAACTAGTCTTGCTCAAGGAGGCATAACTCCTCACACCCACAAAATTTCACAGAACCGTTTTACAAAATTAAAGATAATATGAAAATCCACAACTTTTATGTTTTACACTTTATTAATTTATTTCTTTAAAATCATGTAATTAGCCTAACAGAATTTCCTTACAAACTGAATTTCTGCATCTCCTCAAAACATTCATATCTTTAATTAATTAAATTTATCAAGCATAAAATTCATAAAATGACAAAAATTGCATATGTTACATTTATGTGCTATTAATATAATTTTAAATTAAAATTAAAATTTTATTAATATTATATAATTTAATATTCTGATCTTTAAAAATGTATTTTACATTAAATATCATATTTTTTTTCAACAATTCAAAAGTTTTATCATTTAAAAGAATTTTATGTAAACTAGCAAATTCATATATGTGTTGCTCATAATTCAAGTAATTTTCAAACTTGTGGTTTCTATTAATTATAAATATATGACTTGTTTTTAAATATTATACTCTAAGCATATAAAGTATACAATTTGACCTCTATAAATTAATTCCTTTAAAACTCGTAAATTATATTAATTAAAATAAATATTAATTAATTGATAAATTAATATTTTTTAATTTGAGGAGAGTTTTACAATTTAATAAATATATATTTAATCAATTAAAAACTTATTATATTTTATCAAATTTTTAATTAATTTAATATAAATTAAATGAATTAAAAAAATATGTAATCAATTGAAATGAAACAAAAAAAAAATATTATTAATTGAATATAAATTAAATGAATTGAAAATAAAAATATATATTGAATTGAATATGAATTAAATAAAGTGAAAAAAAAACATTCGAGTATAATTACTTAAATTTAAAATAGTTTTTTGAATTAGATTTTAATAAAATATCATAGCTTATTATATATATAATGTTAATAAATTATTAATTTATAATATGAATGATATTACATAATTATATAATAATTTTTTAAATATTATCTTATTAATTTATCAAAATTATTAATTTAATCTATTAATCTAAATCGTACATGAAGAAAATTATTATATAATAGATCTTATTAATTTATATTGATAATACTGTATATTGAGATTTTAAATAAATCAATATAAATTTATTAAACTTTATATTAATATAACTTTATAATCCTTTTAAACTTTATAATCACTGATATTTATTTAAATTCGTGCCATATAATGCTTTATGCAAGCATAGACGTATTTAGCTTTGGGCATTATGCAAGCATAGATGGATTGAGCTATGGGCATTATGCAAGCATATAGATGGATTTAGTTTTGGGAAGGGGGATTTGAAAACTTTTTTTTTTTTTAATTTTTTCAGTAAAATTACTATTTAATTTCTAAAATTTAATCTTATTAATACTTTAATCTATACATTTTGAGAAACTCACTAATTAATTCATATTTTTTTCCGCCAATATAATTGATTATTTCCGTCCATTTTATCCTTAAAATCTTATAAAAGACTGAAATATTTTTTTATTTATATTTAAATTTTTTATCTTAACCAAAATCAAATTTTAGTTATTTTTTTACTGTGATAATTTGTATGAAATAAATATTACAAATTGAATTCATGATTTTATTAAATTATAAGATTGATACTAATCCAATAATTTAATTGTAGGTTTTAATTTTCACTAAAATAGTAATAAAATTCTAATCAGAGATAAAATTATTTGTCTCAATAAGGTTAAAGTTTTAAATCCAATTTTCAAGCAAATAGTATTAAATTCTGTCATAAAATTCATAAATAGATTAATAGAAATTTTTAGACTACCATTTAGCAAATAAAGAGGGAAAATAATAAAAATATGAGAGAATTATTTTTTAAACAATATAATTGTATTTACTCTTCTATTATTTTTTGTGTCCGCCCTTAGTTCGGTCTGCAATTTATTATGTGAAAATAATATTAAGTCCTATTAAAGTAAAATTGTGTCCCCTTCCTAAAATTTATGGATCGTGTAATACCCAATACTTAGAATGTTAGAGTAGATATGTGTTTATTTGTTTGTCTGATGAATATTAGCATGTGTATGTTATATGTGCATGGTAGATGATTTAGAATGATATGTTGAATATAGATTACTCCTAAAATGATTAGATGTATTAAAACATTATGAGTTGTGATTGATTTTGAGGTATTAAGTATGTGTATATGTAAGTTGATTGAGTTTGGACAAGTTATAATAGAGAAAATATGAGAATTCTTCACCATCGGTTATTCAGGGGGTGAAAATACCTTTCATCACCTTAAAGATAGTTCACCACCCTAAAAATACCTTTCACCACCTTAAAGATAGTTCACCACCTTGAAGATACCTTTCACCACTTTGAAGATAAATTTCACGGGCGTGAAGATTCCTCACGAACGTGAAGTGTTCTTCATAGGCATAAGACATCTTTCACCACCGTGAGAAAAATGTCTATGTAAATTAGCTAACTCTTTAGATTTGTATTCACGGGCGTGAAACATCCCTTCACGACCGTGAAGAAATGTTTTGAACCCAACGTGAGCAGTGGACTTCACTGCCATGAACCCTATTCACGGGCGTGAAGACACAGGTCTATAAATATTCGACCCTTCTTCTTTATTTTTAAACTTTATTTATGGGTGAGTGAAGTATATTTATGAAGAAAGAAAGGAAGAAAGATGAAATGGGTGAGCTGAAAATGAAAGAAACGAGCTCATGCTTATATAGATCCGAGGCTTCACGCCCGTGAAAGTCAATTTTTTAGGAAATGAAAAATTACGCAGAAAATATTCTCACGGTGGTGAAAGACATTTTTATGGTGGTGAAAAGTATCTTCATGGTGGTGAAAAGTATCTTCATGGTGGTGAAAGATATATGCAGAAAATATTTTCACGGTGGTGAAATATCTTTCACTTCAATGAAAACTATCTTCATGGTGGTGAAAGGTATCTTCACCCCCACGAATAACTGATGGTTGAAAATTCTCATATTTTCTCCATTCTAACTTGTCCAAACTCAATCAACTTATACATACACATACTAATATCTTAAAATCAGTCATAACTCATCATGTCTCAACATATAATCATTTTAAGAGTAATTTATACTTAACATAACATTCTAGATTATCTACCATGTACATATAAACATACACATGCTAACATTCATCAAACAAATATGAACGAACACATATCTATTCTAGTGTTCCAAGCACTGGGTATTACAGTAAGGCTACTGATGCATTTTAACAATTCTATTCTATGATTTGATAATGCTATTCGATTGTGAGCGCTTATGTTCTTGTAAGTATAACCTTATGATATTTCCTTATTCATGTTCCTTTGGCTTGACCTTTGCATTGCATGTTTATATCTTACTGAGTTGAAGGCTCACTCATCTTCTGTGGATTTCAGGTGATAGTGCAGCTCGTGAGGGAGCTAATATAGAAGACAGAGCTTCTTGATTCATTCCTCCAAGAAGACTCTATGTAATTCTTTTGAGATATATATATTATTTTGTCTTATGGTATTTATATTTATGAGGAGTATACACTAGAGCTCCGTAGTTTGATGTTGAGGATGATATTGTTTTGATGTATGAATTGTTATATTGTGGGTTGCCCTTGTTCCTTATTGATGTGGGATGTATCTTTTGATAGGTAAGGAACAAGAGGAAATCATATGATGATGAATGAAAATGTATGAATGATGATTACATGATTCATAGAAATGAGAATTTATGATGATAACTATGTATGATGTGGATATGTATTGTTTATGAGATCCAGGATATAAGTGTTATACGGGTTTATGGTGGCCTTAAGCCTACCCTTGCCCTAGGACCGTCACACCAGTGGAGTTGGGGTGTGACAAAGGTGGTATCAGAGCTATAGGTTTACAATCTTTAGGATATAAAGATAGATAGATGTGTATGAGCCTTAGTATAGGTGTTGGTTAAGATAATTATGGAGCATAGGATTCATGTCTCATATGTGTTGTGTCTTACTTTGATATATATCTGCGTTAAGTGTACATAGTGAGTCTAATCTTGTTTGTTCTTCTTATTAGTATTGAGATGCCTCCACGACGTAATAGAGGACGAGGTCAAGGCCATCCTAGACAAGTTTTTCCTTTTGAAGAGAGGTTCCTTTTGTGCCACCAGTAGATGTGGCTAATATGACTCAACAATTAGAACAGCTGCAAAGGAATTTTGCAATGATAACTGAGTTCATTACTCAACAAAGACAACAGCAGGTACCTCTAGTGCAGGCTGAAGAGATTCTAGTTCCTCTAGCAGTTTCACCACCTACTGTACCTCAAGTGGAAGAGATATCATTCGAGAGATTTCTTAAGCTTAAGACCTCAGAATATAGAGGTGAGGTAGATCCTACAGATTTCCTAGAAGAAATCGAAGAGAAAGTACAGATTTTGTGGATTCCCGATAGAAGAGCTATAGAGTTTGTGGGCTATTTGATGAAAGTTAAGGCCAAGGATTGGTTCAAGAGAAGCATTTCTAGTATGCTTTGAGGAAATGAAGATCTTTCTTGGGAGAGATTCAAGGAATTGGTGCTGAATGAATTTCTTCCAGAGAGCGTGAGAGAAGCTAAATCCATAAAGTTTGAAAGATTGGTTCAGACACCTGGTATGAGTGTTTCAAAGTACACTAGGAAGTTCAGTCAGTTGAGCAAGTTTGCTCCAGTTTTGGTGCCTATAGAAGCGACACAGATTCAAAGGTTTCACAGAGGATTAGTGGCTCCATTGTTTAAACTCCTAGCTACTCTTAAGTTTGACTCTTACTCTAAGCTAGTGGATAAGACTGGAGTAATTAAGAATAGGGAGATGGAAGCTACATCTGAAAGAGTTGAGAAGAAGAAAATTAAAACAGGTAGTTCTTCTAAACAAGAGAGTGGGGTGAAAAGTATGGGAGTGACTCATTAGTCAGCTTCTCGGAGTGGGTATAAAGGACCTTCAGAGAGACCATAATAGAGTTAGACTACCCCTGGACCCACTTCTCATATGAGCCATAGTTCAGCTAGCTTTGCACAATCCAAGACTCTTAGACCTTTGTGTTCTACGTGTGGTAAATTTCATAATGGCCCTTGTCATTATGTGATAGGAGCATGTTTTAGGTGTGGACAACAAGGTCATTTACTCAAGAATTGTCCACAACCACCCTTTGGAGATAGACCTTAGGCTTTTTCAGACTACAGTTTAGATGGATAGGGAGAGGAGTGTTAGTTAGTAGCCAGTTGCAGGTTAAGGCATTTTGGGTAGGACTCTAGAGGCTGGCAAAGGGTCAGGTCAGCATGTGGCTCAGGCTTCAGGGTCAATTCCTATGGGTAGAGGCAGAGGCAGAGTTTTTGCTCTAGCATAGCATGAGGACCAAACATCTAACACAGTTGTTATAAGTATTCTTCCAATCCAAGCTTTGAATGCTAAAGTGTTGTTTGATTCAGGAGCTACGCATTCCTTTGTGTCATCATGTTTTGCTAATAAATTGCATGTGCCCTGTGAGTTGCTTGAAACTGTGCTGATTGTTTCTACTCCTTTGGAGGAAGAGATTGAAGTTCAAAACTTTTATCCATCATGTGTGGTTAGCATTGGTGGTAAGAACTTGAATGTAGATTTGATTGAATTGCCTGTGTTAGAATTTAATCTGATTTTGGGCATGGACTGGTTGTCCAAGCACTATGCTACCATATATTGTAATGGGAAGAAGATAGTTTTCAAGCCACCTTCAGGTGAGGAGTTTAAATTTTAAGGGGAAAGAAGCGAAGTACCATACAATGTGATATCTGCCATTGGGACAAGAAGGTTGTTGAGAAAGGGTTGCCAAGGGTATTTAGCTTATGTCCGGGATACTTGGAAGGAAGTGAAAGGCATGGAGCAAATTCCAATAGTTAGTGAGTTTCTGAACTTATTTCCTGAAGAATTGCAAGGGTTGCCACCGGATAGAGAGATAGAGTTTGGTATCGATTTGTTATCTGGCACGAGTCTGATTTCTATTCCTCCCTACCATATGGTATCGGTTGAGTTGAAAGAACTGAAAGTTCAGTTGCAAGATATGCTTGACAAGAGATTCATCAAACCTAGTAGTTCGCCATAGGGAGCACCAATGTTCTTTGAGAAAGATGGTTCTATGAGATTGTGTATTGACTATAGGCAGCTTAACATGATTACCATCAGGATCAAGTATCCTTTTCCAAGGATAGATGATTTGTTTGACTAGTTACAAGGTGCTAGTCATTTCTCCAAGATAGACTTGAGGTCAGGTTATCATCAGTTGAGAATTCGGAATGAGGATGTATCGAATACGACTTTTTGGACTAGATATGGACACTATGAGTTCTTAGTGTTGCCATTTGGATTGACTAATGCACCAGTTGCATTCATGGACTTGATGAATAGGGTGTTCAGGCCATTTCTGGACAAGTTTGTTATTGTATTCATCGATGACATCCTTATATATTCTAAGAGCAAGGAGGAGCATGAAGAACATCATCGGATTATATTGTAGACCTTGAGGGAGCATCAATTGTTTGCCAAGTTCTCCAAGTGCGAGTTTTGGCTCGATAGTGTTTGTTTCCTTGGACATGTGGTGAGTAAGGAAGGACTTAAAGTTGATCCGAAGAAAGTGGATGTGATCCTTAATTGGCCCAAACCCACAAATGTTTTCAAAGTTCAAAGCTTCTTGGGTTTGGCAGGGTATTATAGAAGGTTCGTACAAGATTTTTATAAGATTGTGGCACCTTTGACCAAGCTTACTTAGAAGCAAGTGAAATTCCAATGGACAGATGTTTGCGAAGGGAGTTTCTAGAAGTTGAAAACTTATCTTACCACGACACCTGTTTTGGCTTTGCCGTCAGAAAAAGGGGGATATACAGTGTATTGTGATGCATCGAGAGTGGGACTTGGATGTGTACTTATGCAGCATGGTAGAGTGATAGCCTATGCTTCTAAACAGTTAAGGAAGTATGAGGTAAATTACCCTATGCATGATCTTGAGATGGCTGCAATTATATTCGCATTGAAGATATGAAGACACTACTTGTATGGAGAGAAGTGTGAGATCTTCATAGATCATAAGAGTTTAAAGTATATCTTCCAGTAGAAGGATCTCAATATCTGACAGAGGAGATGGATGGAATTATTAAAAGATTATGATTGTGAAATTTTGTACCATCCAGGAAGGGCTAATGTGGTGAAGGATGCCTTGAGTATAAAATCTTTGGGAAGTTTAGCCCATATCCAAGTTAGTAGGAGATCTCTAATGAGAGAGGTGCAAAGTTTGCATGATATGGGGATTAGATTGGATTTATCAGATGTGGGTGTGCTTCTAGCTTATTTTCAAGTTAAACCAATACTTATTGAATAGATAAGAGAAGTGCAAGATAAAGATCCTTAGTTGGTAAAGCTAAAGAACGATGTGAGAACAAAGAGAGCTTCAGGCTTTGCCATGGTTGATGGTGTACTAAGACTAGGCAATAGATTATGTGTTCCAACTGTGGATGGATTGAGAGATATGATTCTAAATGAAGCTCATCATTCTAGATATAATATGCATCCAGGTGCAACAAAGATGTATCATATCAATAGTTCTTATTGGTGGAGTGGAATGAAAAGAGATATCACAGAATATGTAGCTAAATGTCTAACTTGTCAACAAGTTAAGTTCGAGCATCAGAAGCCTTAGAGACTACTTCAATAGTTGCCATTGCCAGAATGGAAATAGGAGAGAGTGACTATGGATTTTATGATTGGATTGCCAAAAAATTCAAGAGGCCATGATTCGATATGGGTTATTATCGATAGATTGACCAAGTCAGCTCACTTCTTGCTAGTCAAGACAACTTATATGGCTTCTCAGTATGCATAGATTTATGTTGATAAGATTGTTAGGCTTCATGGAGTTCCAGTTTTGATCATCTCAGATAGAGGTACTTAGTTGTCATGTCCCACTTTTGAAATGTGACGGTCCTAAGGTAAGGGTAGACCTAAGGTCACCGGAAGCCCATAGAACCCACTAACAATCCAATTATCAATCAATCCATCAATCAATCTTAACTCATTCATCAATGCTTAAATTCCATTTATTACTTTTAAATTTTATAGAAATTTTGACAGAGTTTCTTTTATACTTCTAATGCTACTCCAGACCTAAAACTAGGTCTCTAAAAAATTGCATAACCTGCACTAAAATTATTTGTTATACTCCCAATAATTTGGCATCTTTATACCCTCAACTTCATAGTTCAACAAACATACATGACTATCACACCCCAACTCCAGTGGCGCGACGGTCCTAGGGCAAGGGTAGGCTTAAGGCCACCATAAACCCGTAGAACTCACATATCATAAATCTTATCAAATATCAATTAAATTGTAACATCATATTTTATCATACATTTTCCATATTCATACATATAATCAAATCAATTCAATCATACCCTTCTATATCATTTCATATCTTTCTCTTGTTCCTTAATGATCAAGAGGAGATATCTCTCATCAAAGAGGAACAAGAGTATCCAAACGATAACATTCATACATCAAAATATTCTAGTATTCCCAAAATACTAGCTACGGAGCTCTAGAGTATACTCCAATACATATTGTAGAACAATACCTTTAATAAATATACAAAATATCTCAAAAGAATAATTACAATGAAGCTTCTTGGAGTAAATAAGTCAAGAAGCCCGATTTTCTCTATTAGCCCCCTCACGAGCTAAGCTATCACCTGAAATCCACAGAAGAGGAGTGAGCCTTCAACTCAGTAAGATATGAACTTTTTACAATAAGAATTGAATATCGAATCATGGTCATGAACAAATAATTATACATGTAAGTATGAAAGGGGTCATGAGTTTTACATGAAAGAAATGTGGTTTTCATAATGGTTTGGTTATATCAAATCATGGTTCATATTTAGAACATAAAAATGCCCACAAAGAATGGCATTATCAAATATTATCTGGAAGAACTAATCACATATCATACATATGTATAAGTAGCCTTGCTACCTCAACGTGCACACATGCTTGGCTAGGCATGCGTCTAGAGCTCCTAGCCCCCTCTAGGTGGAACACCGATAAAAACCCTATCGGCTGGGCTCCCAAAGTGCACAATGGACCAATGAATTTACTCTCATTGGGAAGATCGTTCTATCCATGGGTCATGGGTTTTAAAATCATAAGAAGCATATTGGTCGCAAGACCATCATCATATACATTATTTAGATCGGATTCACAAGCAAGAAACATATGAACTTGATCCAAGAATACTGATCAAGCCATTCACATAGTTCAAGTACATAAATATATGAAAAAGGAAAGTTCAATATACGAATATTTTGGTCATTTTAAATTCCAAGGAGAAATAATCAAATAGAATGTTCATACTTACCTCATACACAATTTCTCTAAATTTTCCCTTAGCAATTTCCGCCACTTAATTTCCTCAGTAAATTTTGAATTCCTCCTCCTAAGAAATTTCCCTAATATACAAAAATTAGGGTTTCTCCAACCCAATAATATTCACATGATTTTCTAATGATTAATTATCTTAGAATCCCTATTCTTAATCCCCAACAATAATTTCATTTATTTCTTAAAGAAAACTGCATTAAATTTCACATTAAATATTTGGAGTTACTATTCATAGTAGTCTAAACCTCCAAATTTCTCCACATTAATTACCATTGATTGCTTCAGATTACTAGCAATAAATTTTGCATACTCAGAATTAATTATCCCATCCCATAAACTTAAATAAATCCACAAAAAAATAACTTAGGAAGAAAATTTTTCTTATTTCCTTCAAACTAAAATTTCTGCAAAATACTGCTCAAATTGATGATTCTGCCTTAATATAGACTAATCTAGAAGTCTATTGCATTAATCTAAGTATTAATGCCTTAGAATATAAAATGGAACAATATGAGACAAGGACTGAAACTTTCGATAGAAGAAAGAACGAAAATCATGAAAACGCTACTGGGATTTACTGGATTTAAATAAACTTTTGCCCAGAAACATGCTGACCAGCTCGCCATTCTGCCTCGGCAAGGCTTCCTCGCCTAAGCCAGCTCACCAAACCCACTTCGCATTCCCAGCTCGCACTTTCCAGTTTGCAAGTCTTGATCTGGCAATGCTGCCTCGCACATTCCAGTTCGCATATGCTACCTCGCGTATGCTGCCTCGCCAGACTCTCCTCGGAACTCTTCCTCGCATATGCCACCTCGGAAATGCTTCTTCGCCTCTTTGCTTCTTCGCTCCTTCGCAAACTGCCACTTCGCACATTCTCTCTTCGTACAATGCCTGTTAGCCAAGTCCTCTTCGCCCAAAGCTCTTCGCCTTAGCTCTTCACCTTTACTCTTCACCACTTCGCCATAATGCCACATTGCATTGCCAGTCCGCGATATGTCTCCTCGCATTTTGCTGGCTCGCTATAATCAATACTTTTAAGTTAAATTTCCTGTCTGAACGTCCCCCACTTAGCTAGCTCGCAAAAGAGCTACAATTATCCAAACTTATCAATTCTTTTTGTCACTTACAATCAACAGGTAGGAACACAACATACCAAAATTTCAAATCAAATAAGCAGTACCCAAACCATAGTGACTCTCCAAAAGTCACCTAGACTCCTGCCTCAAAATCTAACCTAACAGCCCTGATACAAATCACTCTTCACTGAGATATACTTATCCAAAAATTCTGAAATTTTATAGGCATCATCTCAACATACAAAGGAACATTTTTCATGTTTATCACTTCAGTTAATTCTATCTCAGTCATTCCCAGTAATTCCAAACAGACACTATATCCCTGCAGAAACTCTCAACCAAACCAGCCTTGCTAAAAAAAACACAACTCATCACATACACAGAATTTTGCCAAACCATTCTATAGAATTATAGCTAAGATATAAATTAACAACTTTTATGTTTTACACTTTACCAAATTATGTCTTCAGGAACATGAAATTATCATCACTGAATTCTGTTGCATCTAAAACAAAAGTTTCCTGAAATTCTCAACATTCTCATTTAAAATTCAATAATTTCTCCAAATATACAAAATAAATAAATACACTACAAAAATGGCAGATATTACATTTTTCCCCCTTATATAAATTCGTCCTCCAATTTGTAATACACTGCCTCAATTCTGAAATAGATGGGGATATCTTTCTTGCTTACTTTGCTTACTCTCCCAAGTACATTCTTCCATAACTTGATTTCTCCACAACACCTTCACCATGGGTATCTTCTTATTCCTTAGCTTCTTGACTATTCGATCTACAATTGCAGTTGGGATCTCTTGATAAGACAAATCTGATTGGATATCCACTTCGGGCACTTGCAATATATGAGAAGGATCGGCTACATACTTCCGAAGCATCGACACATGGAACACCGGATGCACCTTATCCATACTAAGAGGCAAAGCCAATTTATAGGAAACTTCGCCAACCTTGCTCAAAATCTCAAAAGTACCGATAAATCTAGGAGATAGCTTACCTTCCTTGCCAAACCGTAGAACTCCCTTCATTGGAGAAATCTTTAAAAACACAAGATCTCTAATGGAAAACTGAAGATTCTTTCTCTTTGGATCGGCATAGCTCTTTTGTCTACTAAAAGTTGTCTTCAATCTTTCTCAAATTAGTGGAACCTTCTCAGAAGTATACCTTATTAATTTCGGCCCTTCAATATTCTTCTCTCCAACTTCATCCCAACACAAAGGAGATCTACACTTCCTTCCATACAAAGCTTCATAATGAGACATTTGAATTGTGGAGTGATAGTTGTTATTATAAGCAAACTCAATCAATGGCAAGTGAGCATCCCAAGCTCCTCTAAAATCTAGAATGCACATCCTCAGCATATCTTCTAGAGTTTGGATGGTCCTCTCCGATTGCCCATCTGTTTACGGATGGAAGGCTGTACTGAAATCAAGCTGAGTACCCAGACACTTTTGCAATTTTTGCTAAAATCTTGAGGTAAACTGGGTACCTCTATCTGATATGATTGAAACTGGTACTCCATGAAGCTTAACAATCTCATTCACATAGATTTGGGCATACTGGGAAACTCCATAAGTTGTCTTAACTAGTAGGAAATGAGCCGACTTAGTAAATCTATCCACAATGACCCATATCGATTCATAGCCTCTTGAAGTTCTTGGTAATCCGACCATGAAATCCATGGTCACTCTTTCCCATTTCCATTCCAGCAATGGCAACTCTTAAAGTAACCTAGATGTCTTATGATGCTCAAACTTGACTTGCTGACAAGTTAAACACTTGGCCACATATTCGATAATATCCCTTTTCATTCCACTCCACTAATATGAATTCTTGATATCATGATACATCTTGGTTACACCTGGATGCACATTATACTTAGCATGATGTGTTCCCTAAGAATCATACCTCTCAACCCATCAACTGCTGGAACACATAGCCTGCTGCCATGCTTCAACAAACCATCATCCACATGAAATCCTGGAACTCCCTCTGATCCCACTTCATTCTTTATCTTCACCAACTGGGGATC
>CANXYC010531901.1:0-85895 GCA_948193065.1 Aleurites moluccanus | reverse complement strand
TGCAATGAAAGTGATGGATAAAGGAATGTTAGCTGGGAGAAAGAAGTTGTTGAGAGCTCAAACTGAGAGGGATATTTTGGGTTTGTTGGATCATCCATTTTTGCCAACCCTTTATTCCCATTTTGAGACTGAGAAATTTTCATGCTTGTTGATGGAGTTTTGCAGCGGTGGGGATCTTCACATCCTACGCCAGCGGCAGCCAGGCAAGCATTTTACAGAGCAGGCTGCCAGGTTAGTGCCTAATTATGAGATTAGTGTGATTTCTTTTGGGATTGAGGTCATTAATTTTTATCAATTTAGTTTTTATTTTTTGCTGATAATTAATGTAATGGTGCTTAGTGGAGAAGATGAAAGAAAGAAAGGTGCTAATAATGCAATGCAAATTGTATTTGCTTACCTGACTAGTGCACGTTGTGGCAAGTTTTACCTATTATGTTTTGGCTGGTTGCTGTTAATTGAGGTTAGAGTAAATTTAACTGATGTTTGAGAAGAGAAGTAGAGGTTAGGAATAATATGCCAAAATTAATTGATTTATACTTGATCATAATGTCTGGCCCTGTTCTTTTTGGTACAATATAAACCTATCAATTTACGAACTCATTTATTATCTGGGCATTCATTGTTATAGAAGATACGGATAGACATCCATGTAAATGCTCACTGTTCAAGCATTCAAATGGAGGTCCTTTTCACTATCGCCTAAATAATAAATCTTGGGTGTAATCCCTTAATCTCTAATAATCACATTAACGCTTCCACCGTTCCACAGTTTCTTTTTGACATCATTGTCATTCGAATAACTTTTATGTATTGCAGTTATCAACTTATGTCAATTCACTATGACAGATTCATGTTGCTTCTCCCTGCTATCTTTAGTTAAATATTTTGATGGACAAATTTAGGAATTATTTTTCAATATTTCTCTGTTTTTTCCAGGTTTTATGCTTCAGAAGTTCTTCTTGCACTCGAGTATTTACACATGATGGGTGTTGTGTATAGAGACTTGAAGCCTGAAAATGTATTGGTTAGGGAGGATGGACATATTATGCTCTCAGACTTTGATTTGTCATTGAGATGCTATGTGAGTCCAACTCTAGTTCAGTCCAGTGCTGAGCCATCTTGTAAGATCTCTTCATATTGTATCCAGCCATCATGTATTGATCCATCCTGTAAATTACCTGTTTGCGTAGAACCATCTTGTTTGCAGCCATCTTGCTTTAAACCTCGTTTCTTCAACTTGAAAACAGTAAAAGTGAAAAGTGAAAGGCCAAATTTGACAAATTCAGATTCACTACCTGTACTTGTTGCAGAGCCAACTACAGCCCGCTCCATGTCTTTTGTGGGTACCCATGAGTATTTAGCTCCTGAGATAATAAGAGGGGACGGGCATGGGAGTGCGGTCGATTGGTGGACATTTGGTATCTTCTTGTATGAGTTGCTACTTGGTAGGACACCATTCAAAGGGAGTGGAAATCGAGAGACATTATTCAATGTGGTAGGTCAGCCCCTAAAATTTCCTGAGGGATCCTCTGTGAGTTTTTCTGCTAAGGATTTAATCCGTGGTTTGCTTGTAAAGGACCCACAAAAGAGACTAGGATTTAAAAGAGGTGCAACAGAGATCAAACAACATCCTTTCTTTGAAAGTGTTAACTGGGCACTCATACGCAGTACTCATCCTCCAGAAATTCCAAAACCAGTTGATATTTCATCTTTGAATCACACATTCAAGTCATCCTTGGCTCCAAATGACAAGGGAGCAACAGACTCGGACAGATCATCATCAGGTCCTTATTTAGATTTTGAATTTTTCTAATGAATTTTAATTGGTGGGAGAACTATAGGGCTTCTTCTTGAGATGGTTAGTTTACATTGTCATTGTGTATTCATATTCTCGATGAAATATTAAATTTCACATGATTGTTTTCATTTCTGTGTCAGATTATTACAATTGCATTAACCGCCTAGTAGATATCTATTTTGATCCCACTTGAAACATGCTTTTCCATTCAAAATGCATGAAAAGTAGGAAAAAAATGAACCAACTTTTGTTGTAATTTTGTAATTTAATCCGTGTCTTGTTGTGAGCTTTAGCATGGGAATTTTTTAAGGTGGTCCTAGAATGGTGGGTCTTAAGCCCTTTTCAAGCTCTCCTTTTTGCATAAACACTGTCTGTCTGAAACCTGCATTGACCCTGTTATTGTCTAAGAGTTTTTATCTGGAGGGGAACTTTTGGTAAAGAGATTGAAATTGGACAACTCTTACGTTTCTGTGGAACTGTGGGTGCATCTGGTAATAGAGGTGGTGAGATGTTGATATCATGCTGATCTTTTGTTCCTTATATATGCTTTTAACTGTTCATGAGATTCTACTTCCTTGAATTGTTGCATAGTGCCCACTGCCCAGTGTTGCTCTGCTCTTTCATATGAAGCTTTTTTATTTTTTCTGAAGGGGAAAAAAAAAAAAAGAGGTGTGGGGGGTGGTGTTGCTTTATTCTTTTGCAGTCAACAGGCTTTTCTTTAAAATGTACATTCTTGCTTTAATCATAGTTTTCTTTTTTGGCCATTGATTCTTTTCGTTTGGTGCATAAGATAAAGACTTGTCAAAGTTAAAAACTCTTAAATCTCTTATACTATAAAACGTGCACGCTGTCGTTATTTTGAACTCCAGTCTCTTAAATTATAAGATAAACATTCTCCCATTGTTTTAAAAATACAAAATCATTATCAAAACATGTTGGTTCGAGAGTGTTGAGAAAATTTTATGAATGAAAAAAATATATATAGGTTATAAGAAATTTTCTTTCCTTATGGGTTCCATCCATCTCAAACTTGATATTAAACAATATAAAAAAAATATATACAAAACGGTTAAACATCAATTTTTTTTTATTGACTAAAAGAGAGAAATATTGAAAGAAATTATTTTATTGATTAAACAAAAAATACATATTTGTATTTTTATATTCCTTTACACAAACAAAAATCAAAGCAAACGTAAACTACTAGGAGCTTAAGCTCTATAGTTGGTGGAGTTGTACATCACTTATCAAGTATTAATAATTAGAACCCTCTTTGGAATGGACTCCTTCAAGTTTATGTTCCACTCTTACAAAGCAAGTATGTTCTTCTTCTTCTTCTTCTTCTTTTTTGTACTATATTGCCTAAAATTTAACTCCAAGCCTATATAAATAATTATATTTTCACACTTTTTAATTGAGCTCATCTTTTTTATAACTCTAATCCATTTTATTTAATAAAATTTGAATTTAATTAAGATTTCATATGAAATTTTAATATAAATTAATAATTCAACTATTAAATATTAATAAAAAATTATTTATAATTTTAAATAGCAATTATAAATTTGTAAATATTTATTTTAAATATAATATTTTACGTAATTAAAAATTTTAATTTCATAAATTAAGGTGATGTTTGGTAAAATTGAAAATTAAGTATTGAATTATAAAATAAATGATATAATTTTTAAATTGTAAAAAATTTGAATTGTAAATTTTAAATTAAAAATTTCAGTTTATTATTTTAAGTGATTTTTAATTTAATTAAATTAAAATTTTTAAAATTAATATTATTAAATAATTTAAAATAATTAAATATTAAAAATTTTATTTAAGCGTTGAAAGCATTGTCAAACACCACCAAACTTTTCAACTATTAATCCAAATTTCTGGATATGTAACTATTTACTATTGTACGATCCGCCCAATATGTGGCCTACAAAGATTGGGTCCCCAGCCACGTAGAATTATTCAGGTCAGAGAAGACAGTATTCATTGTGAGCCATCAGTGGGCCTAAAAGAAGCAAGAAAAAGTGTAGGATCTGTGGGACCATCAAACATGACAAGTCTGACGTTATTATCAAAGATGCTTAGCTTAAGTAAAAAATAATAAATTAATTAGTTAATTAATTTTTTTATAAAATTAGTTAATTAATTATAGCATGATAATTTTATTATAGGGTGAAAATCAAATCGATTAAATTAAATCAAAATTATAATTTTATAAATTATTTGATTTGATTTGGCTTGAAAAATTAAAATTAATTAAAAGTTCAGTTTAATTTGAGATTTAAATTTTTTTTAATTTTAAATCGAACCGAATCAAAATTATATATATATATATATATATATATATATATAACCATATTTTTTTTAATCTAATATTAATTTAAAATTTTAAAAATATGGTCATTCATGAAAATTGACTAAAGATAAATAAAAAAATTTAATTTTTTTTAAAAAAATAAGTTTTAGAAGTATTAATTAATGAAATAGATAAATTTTATATTATATATTAAATTATTTTTTGAATTTTTATGACCGATATTTTATTATTTTTTCTCAAATTTATAATAAAATAATAACAATTTATAAAAAATATTTTTGGATTAAAATCAATAAATAAATATTTTAAACTGAATTTAAACTAATAATTTAATTATAATGATAATTTGACTTGTTTTAAAAAAATTTAAATAAAAAAATAATAATTTAATTTAACAAACAACTTTACAAACAAAACCAATACCATCCTTAATCATAGTTTTGGGAGTACCTATAACTATGAAGGCAAGTAACTCCAAGGTCACACTATCATTCTATTATTATTATTTTTTTTAATCTGTAATTGGTATTTAAAATTTTATTATTAATTAAAATTACATTATAATTTTACAATTTTTGAGACAACTCAATATTATTAAAATTATTTTATTTTTGAGAAAAATTGAACTAAAACTACTCCATATATTAAAATAAAACATGTCTTATGTATTATCAAATTAGTTATCAAAAAGTGGCATTGCTATGCAGTTATTATATGTTTACACTTTTTAATTTTAAATTCGAGATTTCACAATAATGATTTTAATAAAAAAAAAATCATTAATATTAATTATTATAAACTTTTAAAGTGCTTGCTTTACTTTTTTTTAGTTAATTTACTAACTTTCTAGATATATTTATAATTAAATATACATATCTTTATTTTAAATTTTAACTAAATATTATTATATTTACTCTATCATATATAAATTTGTTCTTCATATATGATATAGAAAATTTTTTACATCGACCTAATGAGATAATAATATATAAAGTAAAAAAAAATATCTCATTTTTATTAAATAAAAAAAATTATATTAATAAAAATATTTCATCACTTATTAATTTTAATTTGATATATAAAATTAATTTATATTTAATATAAACAATAATTTTTTTAGTAGGTATTTTAATTACCTTTGAAGAAATTGAGTTAGTTAATTTACTAACTTTCTTGATATATTCATAATTCAATATACATATATTTATTTTAAATCTTAATTGAATATTATTATATTACCCTATCATATGTATTTTTGTTCCATTATCACTATTATTAATTAAATTCACTATCATATATAATATAAAAAAATTTTATCAGCATTATAAATTCAATAAATTATATTTATTAAAATATGTTATCGCTCATTAATTACGTGTATGAAATAAATTATGTTATTAGCATTAAAGTAATTGAGTGAATAAAAGGAAGTCCAACATAATTAATTAATTAATTTTTACTTCATTATTCATGTCAAGTAATCTTCAACATATTATTTTTTTCCTTAATCCATATTATACTATATCATACTAAGAAGAATAAGTTACTAAGAAATTAAACTCTTTGCATAGAAATAATCTTATACGATTTTTTTATATATTAACTATTTAATTAAAATTATACAGATGATATGGACCTATATGTAGAAATTTTGTAAGAAAAAGTCTATAATATTGCCTTGTGTATATAAAAGAAATATAATTATATCATAAATTTATGCATTAAATTGTCATATATTATATAGATGATTTCAAAGACCTCTCATTCTCGACTTTAACATACATTGATATAATCATAATTAAATATAAAAATATTAATTAATTTTGTCTTTCTTTAACAACCTCACTTATATATAACTAAGCTTAATTAGCATTCATTAAACCCCCATAATTAGTTCAATTAACAACTTAAAAAACCAATGGCAAACCCTAATAATGAAACCTCTCCTCCTCCTCCTCCTCCTTCTGCCTTCCCTTCCATCGACAAATGCACATTCACCGGTCGAGAAAACGACACCGTAGTGACCGATATGGATGGAACCCTTCTTTGTGGACGAAGTTCATTTCCTTATTTTGCACTTGTTGCCTTTGAAGCTGGTGGAGTTCTAAGGCTTCTTTTCTTACTCTTAGCCTCTCCTATTGCTGGAATTCTGTACTACTTCATCTCTGAATCAGCCGGTATTCGAGTACTCATCTTTGCAACATTTGCAGGCATGAGAGTGGTTGATATAGAGTCTGTAGCACGAGCCGTTTTGCCTAAATTTTACTCAAGTGACTTGCATCAAGAGATTTGGCGTGTGTTCTCTTCTTGTAGGAAGAGGTGCGTTCTTACGGCAAACCCTAGGATCATGGTAGAGGCATTTTTGAAGGATTTTCTCGGTGCTGATATGGTTATTGGAACTGAGGTTGGTGTTTATAAAGGGAGAGCTACTGGTTTGGTTAAAAGTCCTGGGATTCTTGTAGGCCAAAACAAGGCTAATGCATTAACGAAAGCATTTCAGAATTCTCCAATGCCGGATGTTGGGCTAGGTGATCGGAAAACGGATTATCCATTCATGAAGTTGTGCAAGGTTTGTTACTTTAACCTTATTATCATTATTAATTTTGATGAAATTGCAACCAACTTGTAACATTGGGATTCAAGTACCATAAAATGAAAGAAAAGAAAGTTACCAATAAACCTTTAATTCAATAGTACTGATCTATTGGATTCGTTTTCAAGGCAGAAATATATAAAATTATCAGTATAAAAAAAAATAAAAAAAAAATTATAAAATTATCTAAAATTTGAAATGATAATTAATTAATTGATTTATATATATATATTAAATATTTTTCTCTCAATATATCCAATTCCCAAAATAATTTTTCACAATTTTGTTTTCTTTAATACAGGAGGGCTACATCGTTCCACCCAATTCTCAAGCAGAGCCATTAAGACGTGACAAATTACCAAAACCCATAGTCTTCCATGACGGCCGGCTAGTCCAAAAACCAACACCAGTCATTGCACTTCTCATCATCCTCTGGATTCCGGTAGGCTTCATTCTCGCCTGCCTTCGAATTGCCGCCGGTGCTCTCCTCCCAATGCCATTAGTCTACTACGCCTTTTGGGCTCTTGGTGTTCGTGTCTACATCAAAGGGAAACCACCACCACCAGCCAAAAAATCCACAGGACAATCTGGAGTTCTCTTCATATGTTCCCATAGAACTCTACTAGATCCTATCTTCCTCTCTACCGCCTTAGGCCGCCCAATCCCCGCCGTCACCTACTCTCTTTCACGACTTTCCGAATTCATCTCCCCAATCAAGACTGTTCGATTAAGTAGAGATCGTGTAACTGATGCTAATATGATCAAGAAACTATTAGAAGCAGGTGATTTAGTTATTTGCCCTGAAGGAACTACTTGCAGAGAACCATTTTTGCTTAGGTTTTCAGCTTTATTCGCAGAGTTGACAGATGAGCTAGTGCCGGTTGCCATGGCTAATAAAATGAGTATGTTTCATGGAACAACAGCTAGAGGATGGAAAGGAATGGACCCATTTTATTTTTTTATGAACCCTAGTCCTGCTTATGAAGTAACGTTCTTGAATAAGTTGCCATATGAGTTAACTTGCGGAGCAGGAAAATCTAGCCATGATGTTGCTAATTATATACAAAGAATGATTGCTGCAAGTTTGTCTTATGAATGCACAGGTTTTACTAGGAAGGATAAATATCGAGCACTTGCGGGAAATGATGGAACTGTGGGGGAGAAGCCTAAGCTTTCTCGTAATAAATTTATGGGTTGTTAGATCGTAGTGTAGTTCAAATCTTGATCTCTTTTGCTTTAAGAAAATTTTCTATGTAAAAAAATGTTTGCACTATATGGCATTTCTAATGTTCTTATTCCATATAGTTTTTTGACGGATCTATATTAACATGCATGTATTGATAAGGATTTTTTAGTAGTACGTTTTCTTTTTTACTTGGTGTATGTGTATATAGAGAGAAATTTTTATATAAATTTAGTTTATTAAATGAACTAATTAATGATGTTTTGATATATTTATCTTACGAGATAATTATTACTAAATATATATAATCATTATAATTAATTCATAATATGATTTGACGAGTTAGATTTATCTAATAAAATTTTATATATAACAACATAGGATAGACAAAAAATTTTATGTATTGACCATTGAGTAGTAAGGAAATTTTTTAAATAACATACAAGTAGACTAATTAAGTTATTTTTTATTGATTTTTTTTTTTGAAATTTTATAATATTTAAGAAATTTAGTGAATAAAAAGTTTTTAAATGATAATTTTAGAAGTTCCTTTCATCACTAACAATCAATTAGTTCAACAACACACTCCCTATACTAAAATTATGAATTATCTTTTGAAACGATGGCATAAAAATTAAAATATTGATCAATAAAAAGAGAAGTAAATCAAGACGACTCTCACAATTATAATTAGATTACCACTTTTTGTGTTAATTTTTTTAAAATATTTAATAATAAATAGAAAATTATGAATGTCTTATACATGTAAATATATTTACAATTTTATATATTGAAAATGAAAAAAATAACAATATTTTTTAGTTTAAATACGAAAAATAATTTTCAAATAATTTCAATTTTGAATTTTTTTTTTTAAAGGATCAACCCAATGTATCAGTTGTTGAACAAAAATTTTATTTGTGGGTTTCCGGATCCGGGGCTGGGTTTCTTCCATTTCATATGGGCCAGAGCCAGAGAAAATATGAGGCTCAATTTTATGGGCTCAGGCCTAAAGTTTAAAATTGAGCCCGTTCTCTTTCCCATTCTGAACGCATCATGGCCCGTAGATGAATGAGTAGGTGCATGGTGAATTTATTTAATTTTTTTAAAGTGAAAAAGAAATGTTGTTTTAAAATATTTTTCTAAGATAGTATTATATTGTGAAGTCAAAGAATATTATTATTTTTTAAAAAATACATATATTTTTTTTTTATAAATTAGTGAGTGAATCAACTACTAATTTGCATATTTTAAGCCTTATTTAGGTTTTTTTATAGGAAAAATAAAAGAAATAATTAATAAATATTATTATTTAAAAATTTAAGAAATAATAAAAAATATTGGACATCAAGAGTAAAATACTATTTTTAATAATTAATAAAAGATATTTTTTTTAAATTTAAATGAAAAAATAAAATTAAAGAGTAATTAATCTCATAATATTATTTATTATTCAAATTAATTAAATCTCAAAAATTTGATTACTCTTATTTCATCTAATTTTTCTTTCCTTCCTTTTCTTATTTTAACTCTAAAAAAATATTAGTGTATGAATCAAACAAACAAACAATCTTCCTATCACTTCAAACAAATACCAAACTTTTAAGAAATGAATATTGTGTGATTCAACTAAATTTCCATTATTAGACAAATACAAATTCATTTATAATTTATAGTATACATAAATATACAAATGTATAAAAATATTTTATGGACAACAAAATTATATGATTATAATTTAAACATATATGAAATATTTTTTTTTCTATATGATATTATTTACTATCCTTTTAAAAATTAAAAAATTAATATTCTTAAATTCGAGTCTTATAAAAAATTTTATTTTATTTAAATACATTCAATTCGAATATAAATTAATTAAAATCAAGTTGGTTTAACTTGAGAATTCTAAATTTCTAATGAATCTGCACCGGACAAACTAATTGGGGTTATTTCCATGTGAAGTTAAAATCATATACTGAATTATTGAAAATTCTAATTATCTTCCCAATCTTATACAAGAAAACTTCTAGAAACTTACACACTACATATTACATGCCTTTTTTTTTATTTTTTCTATCCACAGAAATTTTTTGGTAATTTTGACATTTACAGAAAGCAACAAAATGAAACCAAATTCCGTGGGCGCCCATTAAATCTGTCTTAAATGGGAATTAACAAATCCAACCAAATTTCAAGAAAAAAAAAACTCCGTTGGCCTTGACATAAAGAAATAAACCAATTATTTTTTAGCGTTGAATTCAATTTCTTTGCAAAACCCGTAGATTTTCTTTTTTCTATCTTTTGATCCACAGTTTTCTTGTTTATTTTCTTTCTTTTTCTTCCTTGCCAAACATTTCTATTATTTCTTTCTTGGTTGCTTATATTGCAAAGAAAGAAGAACCAAACTAGAAAATCTTGATGGAATCGTGTAATTTTCTTGCATTTTCTCTCTGTTTTCTCTTGATTTCCCCTCGTTTTTCCTATTCTTCTTCCATTCAAATCCCAGGATGGCTCGGTGAAAACAAAATGTAAGTCTTCATTTCTTTATTTCACATATAAAGATAGAATCTTTTTATATTTATGATGTATGGGTTCGTTTTGTTTTGTAGGCGTGGATCGGTGTTGAGATTGAAAAAAGGTGCATTTTCTGATGCTTTTGATCCCACTCGTGTCACTCAGCTCTCTTGGCGTCCCAGGTATCTGTATATATATATATATATATATATATAGCTATTTTCAGTGAATTTATTTATAATTTTACTTATTTTTGTTTTCTTCTTGTGAATTTTGAACTTAACAGGGCTTTCATTTACAAAGGGTTTTTATCTAATGAGGAATGTGATCATCTTATTAATCTGGTTAGCGATAAATTTTTGCCGTGTTAATGAGTATGGGGTTTTATTTTTGACTTTTCTGAGTTCGTTCTTGAATTTGAAGATAATTGTGTGGATAATTTAATGGTTTTACTGATTTTTTTTATTTTTATTTTGGGTTTGTGTGGATTTTGGTCGAGTAGGCTAGGGATAAGCTCGAGAAATCAATGGTAGCTGATAATGAATCTGGGAAAAGCATAGAGAGTGAAGTGAGAACAAGCTCTGGCATGTTTCTTAGCAAAGCTCAGGTATGCGATAATTGGATTACGAATTATTGACGTAATTATGGTCACAGTTAAATTGATTGATCGATTAATATGTGCATATATTATGTTGCATTATTTGGGAGATTTTTTGTTATGGTGATTGTGAATACGGGTTTGTTGGTGGTTAATAGTGATCGGAAGAATTTGTGGAATATTGTAATGTGCTGAATGCATTCAGTTCCGAAAGCATGATTCAGTTACTGTCTATTGAATAGGAAGGCTTTGAACAAGGACTGGAAACTCTATAGTTATTTGATTTGCATTCTTTATTCTTAATAGGCTTTTATAGCAAAGGCAGCAGCAACCCTGTGCCTGAATTTGACTTAATGCAGTTTTAATGAGATATATTATCATATATGCTTCTGTGTGCGTTTCAACTGAACTTCACTGGTTCTTCATTGGTCATTTCTTGGTATCATTGTGAAGTAGTGTCCATTATTAATTGTTCATGGTGCCTTCTTCAAGTAGATTTGACAATTCTAATACATACCCTTTATTCCACTGACGTTCTTCCTGAAATGAAAATTTTGGTGCTTTTTGCAAGGGATACAATAAAACTCAGGCTTGTATATCATTCTGGGTGCTTGAAGTATCTAGCATAGGATGGTAGAGAATGATAGATTTGTTCCTATGAATAGGTTACTTCTTTGAGAGTCAAGACATTCCTTTTGTTTTCCAAAATCAACTGTTTGGAGTCTTTCAGGGTTGACATCTTGCATTCTCCCTGCAAAGTCCAAAGCAATATGCTTCTCTTTGAACTAGAACATGTGAAAGTGAAACATTATTTTCATGACGAGACACATAATGAATACGATTTTTCTTTTCAGAATCAGTTCCCCACCCTGCCAACCTCATTAAGTGACTCCAAACGAATCAAGCATGTTTTCCCCTAATTTTTAATCAGGAAATTTTGGCAAACAGTACTCAGTATTTTTTCATCGATGGTTCTTCCTGATATTTGTAATATATATTTTATTCATGACGTGTAAGTTGGAAAATGAGAAATTTTTGTTTTCACTCATAAATCTCTTGGCTCAAACCATTTGAAAATGTTTGGAGATGAGCTTTTTAACAACTTATTTGTTTTGCTTTATTAACTTTATCAAAAGAATTCAAGGTTAACTATTGAACTTATAAAGTGAATGAGCCAAACTTGAACAAGAGTGATTGGACTTGTTTATTGAGTCCAGGATTTTCTTTATTCTAGAGCTCCATAAAATGTAATATTCTTACATGTCATTTTCTAATGCATATATGCCATATTTTTCTTTATGTTAAAGGTGGATCACTGCATGATGGAATGCCACTCTATATCAATGCCTGTTTTACCCCTTCTGAAACATTCTTTGGTTAATGCCTGTTTTACCCCTTGAATTTGGAGGGTTAAATGGTGTCTTTTATTTGTCTTTGAAGGATGAAATTGTTGCTGATATTGAGTCCAGGATTGCTGCATGGACTTTCCTCCCAGAAGGTATTCTTCATGTACCTTTCACTGTTTGTGACTTATTAATGTATGCGCAAAGAATTTTTGTTTCATCTTTTTTAACCTGCCTTTGTAATCAGAAAATGGAGAGTCCATGCAAATACTTCATTATGAGCATGGTCAGAAGTATGAACCCCATTATGATTATTTTCATGACAAGGCTAATCAACAGTTGGGTGGCCACCGGATTGCAACTGTACTGATGTATTTGTCCAGTGTGGAGAAGGGTGGGGAAACAGTGTTCCCCAATGCAGAGGTACAATTTCTAGTGACTATTATTTTCTGATTTTCCATGGTACTTCATCCTTTTTCTTGTCTCAAACCGACTGTTGCATGTCTTCTACAGGAAAAAACAACTCAGCCAAAGGATGATAGCTTGTCTGACTGTGCTAAGAATGGTTATGTAGGTATGATTTTTGGGACGTAGTCTCACAAGTCTGAGCATATATTATTAACGGTTTACTTGATATATGCTATGGTTTTGTGAATTAAATCACATAGTTATTCATTCATGCTCTTTGCTATAGTTCCTTTGGTAGTCAGATGCATGAATAACTCTGGATCCATATTGGATTTTAATTATTTCAAGCATTTTCCCCCCTGGTAGAGAGTAGTTCTGTTTCCTTCAGCACTTGAATGTTTAGAGATGATAACAAATTGTCTGTTTTTATATTTTTATAATGAAGTTCATGCGATCCAATCATGGGCCGTCTTATTTAAAGTTTGTTGTGCTTTTTCTGTCTTTTGTCTTCATCTGTTGTAGCTGGATTCTATATTATTTGAGGTGTCATGTATTATTGTCATGTCTTGACAGTTGACACTCGGTTACTCTTTTGCAAGTCACATTTAGTAAAATTTGGGAGCTTTCCTTGGAAAAAACTGGTTCAGACTTTGGTATCAAATGCCATCAGTATTGCATTGATGTTTCCAGTCAAGGAACCTAGTGGGCAAGTGAGATGCTTTTGCAAAGCCTTTAATTGATGTGATCCAACCATCATGCTAAACTTTACATCTAGTCATTCAATAACTGTTAGCTTTTGATTTCCTCTTGTACAGTAGTGCCTGACAAAGTCTACTGAATGTGCTTGCAGTGAAACCCCAGAAGGGTGATGCTTTGTTGTTCTTCAGTCTTCATCCTGATGCAACTACTGACACAAACAGCTTGCATGGAAGCTGCCCAGTTATTGAGGGTGAGAAGTGGTCAGCAACCAAATGGATTCATGTCAGTTCCTTTGAAAAATCTCTGAAGCAACAAGGAGATGAGGAATGTGCTGACATGAATGAGAACTGCGCTTTGTGGGCAAAAGCAGGTGAATGCAAGAAGAACCCTATCTATATGGTTGGTTCTGAGATGTCTATTGGTTATTGTCGGAAAAGCTGCCAGGTGTGCACATCCTAGGAAGTTCGCTATCCAGTTATCACTTCTTGGTTCTTTACGTAGAGAGGATTTTATACATTAAGCTGTAGATAGCAACAGGTTATGCTGTCATGGCACGGTTATTAAGAGATACAACTTCAGAAAAAACTTGTTAGCAGAAGTGTCGAAATTTATATAATATCTACATATTTTTATCGTCGCCTCGCATTAGATGCAGGAACCATGTGTATTTTGCTACTTCCCTGTCATGCAATAGGCCTGCAGATTTGGTTAAATTCTTCAAAATTATTTTTCTCTGGAGCAGGCACCTATTCTGAACCTAACTTGGTAAATATTCAGAACAACAACTTTCTTTGGTAATAACATAGATGCTGATTTGTTGCTTTTTACTGTGAGAAGGCATACATATTTTTCACACAGGCAACAAGTATATGTAATTTAAAAAAAAAAACAACTATTTATTAGCTCAACTAATTAATTCACTCAAAATGAACCTGTTAAAAACTGTTAGTGAAAAGCCAAGCATGTGGAATGATGGTCACGTCAAAATAACGTTTTCTGTAAGAAGATGAAAACAATCATGCAATTACTGTTAATTTGGAGTTAATTGCATGCTGTTCATGCCTCTTCACTAGTTAAACGTTTGCTTCAATCTTTTTCTTTTAATTTTTTTTTCCTCTTAATAACACTATTATATGTACTTATAACTTCAAAAAGATTGGAATCGCATCACCATTACATCGTCTTCTTCTTCAAAATGGGAAGACCTCCTTGTTGCGATAAATCGAATGTGAAAAGAGGTCTTTGGACTCCAGAGGAAGATGCTAAGATACTTGCTTATGTATCTAACCATGGCATTGGCAACTGGACTTTGGTGCCTAAAAAAGCAGGTTTTTGCTTATTCTTTTTTTATTCTTTCTTTCTTTTTTTGGGTTGTGTAACATAGACGATCCTTCCCCAACTCTCGTAAAATAGAGAGTCTCGTGCATTGAAATAACCTTTTTCTACGTTGTTTTTCTTGCTTAGAAAAATTTCTAAATGTAGTATAATATAAGATTATATTTGTGGTTGAGTTTTTTGGGTGTAGGGCTGAATAGATGTGGAAAGAGCTGTAGACTTAGGTGGACTAATTACTTGAGGCCTGACCTGAAACATGACAATTTCACTCCTCAAGAAGAAGAACTTATTATTAATCTCCATAAAGCTATAGGTAGCAGGTCTGTTTCCTGCAGTTTCTCTCATTTTTGTTGCCTTCCATTTCTATTATTTATTTCTTCTTCTTCTTTTCCATTTTTATTAATTTGTTTAGAGCTCCCAGTAATCAGATGGAAATTCAGCAAATTTTTCCATTTTGTAATTATTCTTTTTTATATAATTTTGTTAAGTACCTATTCTGTTTTCTTACATACTTCTGCCGGAAAATTCTCTTTTTTTTTTCTGCATCATATCTAATCCTAATTCAGAGTACTAAAAACACACACTTAACCATATCATCATGAAAGCTAAGAATGTTCCCTTTCTTATTTAGAGAACTTCTAGAAGAATTTGTGTTATAAATGTCCCATAAAAATCTTAACAAACCTAACTACCAACTGGAAATATAACTGTCTAACTAACAGCATATTTGATCATTAATTTTCGGTTAGTTACTAATGCAAATTTAATGACAAAACACAGGTGGTCCTTAATTGCAAAGCAACTTCCTGGAAGAACCGACAATGATGTCAAGAATTATTGGAATACTAAGCTCAGAAAGAAACTTTCCAAAATGGGAATTGATCCTGTAACCCATAAACCTTTCTCACAAATTCTTTCTGATTATGGTAACATTAGTGGCATTTCATCAAATAATAGAAACCCAATTGGTTCTTTCAATAATAAAACCTTAAACAACACTGATCTAATGATGATTTCCAAAACAGAACCATGTTCTGTTTTAAAAACAGAGCATTCATTAGGTTCTGATATAATCAAGAATTCTACTGCAGAACAAGCTCAAGACCTTTTTGTTTTACAACCAAATTTGTACAATGAAGTTGGCTCTTCTGCTTGTTCTTCATCTTCATCTACTACTCAATTAAACTCGCCTCGATCTTTTACTTGCAAACAATTTCAGCCTCCAATAACAACACCACCTTCTTCTCCTTGTTTATGGAGCGAGTTTCTGCTAAGTGATCCAGTAATTTCTGCAGAATTTCAGCAGCAGCAGAAAGAAAATAATATATCTAATGGCAAGTTTGCTACAGGAAATTATCAAGATCAGTTCTTTAGCAAAAATGGGTTTGAGGGTTTTGGATCATGTGATTATGGTGGCATTAATGGGAATCAAACAAACAATTATGGTGGTGATGCTTATTCATCTTCTGCAAGTTCATTTGTTGATGGTATCTTGGACAAGGATAGAGAAATGGGTTCACAATTTCCTCAACTTTTAGATCCTTCTTTTGATTACTAGAAATTTTAACAGAAGTGTTGTAAGAGTAGATGTTTTTAGTGATTAATTCTGACTTGCAAACATATTTAAATTTGTACTGATTCTAATGTTAAATCATATATTTATATTTTCGAGGAATAAATATGGACACGTTAATAATGTTATTCTTATAAAAGCAAAATTAAAGTATCGATACTTCATAAATTTATTAATATTTTACGATTATGTGAAGAGAAATAAAGATGCAAGAATTATCGATATCCTAAAATAACTCTAATACCAGCAAAATAAATAAAAAATATACAAAATTCAACCAAATTGTTTTGACTACACCCTAAATAAAGAATTGAAGATGTGTGGTCTATCACAATCCTATTACCTTTATCTGTGTTAAATAATCATGATCTATCCATTTATTGGCTAATTATCTACTAATCCTCTAGTGCTTCCAAACTTGTCTAGCTATATAACTATATATAAACCTTCTTATCCATAAATTCCAAAAAGAATTTTGGCCTTTAAAGAATTAAAAAAAAAAATGTTTTGTTAGTTAAAGGAAAGTAAAAAGGGATAAGCAAAAATAAGAGTGGGAAACAACCCAATAAAGGGAAAGAAAAAAGAAAAAGAAAAAAATATAGGTAGAAGAAAGACAATGGCTAGTACATTGCAGAGATCATCTGTTTCTTTTCGAAGGCAGGGCTCCTCTGGCCGCGTCTGGGACAATCTTCAGATTGACCGGAAGACCAGTGGACCGCTCACTGGACAATTTTTAGGTACACCAACAAGCAGAAGCCGAGAGTTATACCTGAAAAAGGAAGAAGCATTTCACGTAAAAAGGAAGATTGGCAGTTCCAGTTCTTCCTCCTCTGCTCCAATGTCGCCTTCTAAACAAGATAACAAGGATCAAAGGTGCAATGTCTTGGGAATTTTTAGGCGTTGTGTGGGTTCTCCTACAGCCTAGATTTTTGTTTTTATTTTTTTGCTACCATTATATGTGTAAAATCTTCAGCAGCATTAATTTTTTTTTTTTTTTTTAATTTTCTATTCTCTGATTTACCTCTTAAGTCCAGTTTCTTTTGCATAATTTGAAGCATTGGAATCACTTGAGCATGCTGTTATTTTCTCACTTAACCCTTCCTGAAATTCCTAGCAAACTCTTCAATCCGTTTCTTCTCTTCCAATGACATTTTATTAGCAATCGTCTTGAAAGAAGTCACGCATCAGAATAGAAGAATGCATTACTATAAAATATGAAATTAGTCACTAAAATACATAAGCAATACACAAGTCAAAAAGGGAACCTTTCAGAAGTTAGTTTTTCATATGCATTTTTTGGGGGAAATTTATATTCTAACCACACGATGTGCAGAAGCTTTTCGATGATCACATTTACTGCTGAAACACACAAGAAGTATCTATTCTACAATTTTGTATCAGATGATTTTCTGTTTTTGGGATACAAGATTGTACATTTCTAGAAAAGAAATAAGCAGATGGCAATCTGCACAAATCCCTCACAATGCATCTGTTCTAAAAAAGAAACAAGTTGCAGACTACAAACTGAAAATGGAAAATCGAAAAATAATGCCAAGGAAAGCACATAAAGATCAATGCGTAATGTCACAAAATCCTGAATTTGCGAAAAGCAGACATCCTTCAAAACATTGCTTCATACTATATTGAGAATGATGAATACAGCAATTGTTATTTGAGAGATAACAAAAGTTGAAGCACAATAATATATATTTCTTGCCTTTTGTTTCCATTCCTCTTGGACTAAGTATACACTAAAGGTGGTATGCATACAAACAAATGAAGGCACTCGATTACAAAAATAGAGGCCACAAGATATTACTTTCAACTGGCAAACACACCAGCTGATAGGTTATGAAACAGGGGGAAACAAAAGAATTTCGGTTGTAGGTTTTTGTTGATTAAAAAACCTTACAGTATAAAGGCCATTTCTGAGTTTACAAAAGGCTTTTCAACATCCTAATTGCTGGTATTTAGTGTAGTCAAGTTCTTTCAGACGCATGCAGCATACAATATGCTCTGGCAAGTCCTCTGCCTTGTGTCCCTGTTTAAAAATTATAAGATAATATCACGTATGCATCATAGTAAATAGCAAACAACTATAATACTAGCCTTGCTTGCAATTTTAATAAAGACACGTACCTGAATAGTCAGGCCGAAATCCAAGACGCAAAGCTTCAACCTGTTGAGGAATGCTTCAAAACCTTTTCTAGATATGTAGCTAAATCTATGCATATCCAAATCAATCTCAAAGTAGTTTTCTCCCTGTATTTGAAATAAAACAGTATTAAGAATTATTTTATCTAATCTATACCAAGTTGCAAGGATTTCAATGCCACAAAATTAATATAGAAACTGTAGTTTCTCCAATCTATTAAGTCATATAGGACTTCAACGTTATGGAATTTTTTATAATTCTACCAACAGACAAGTATGTCATTAACAGTTCTGTTGCAGTTACATTTATGGTGATCAGATACTAATTATATATTGGCTAGGTTTCTTTATGTGAAGACACCACCTTGAAAAAGAGTGAATATATTATGCTCAATTTAGCAGTAAATTTAAATCCAATAACAGATTCTGCTAAAAGCATCATTAAACAAGGAAATAACAGAATACTTGAGAAGTGTACTAAACCTCCATGTCAATATGTGCATTATTATTACTTTGGAAATAATGTGTTAAATCAGCCAAGAAGATTGGCAAATAAAACAATCTGAGCATGTGTTGCAGCTGTAGCTTGTACATTAAGCATAAGCATTAGATACATCCTCTCTTGATCATGTCTCAATACAACACATGATATAAAATTTCTTATTCTTCATATGAGAAATATAGTTCTTATTAGTTAAAGGTAGCTCAAAGGCATCCGCCATGCATGTTCCAAAATATTGTAAACTACTGATGAAGATGACCTACTACTCATATATATTCTTTTGGATAAGGCTAATTTGTGAAAGTTAATATAACAACCATTTTAATAATAATTCTGAAGATATTTGAAACTTACCAAATAGAATTCATGTTGAGGACGTGACAGAACAGGTTTTTCATTGTAAGCATTTATGAGCTTCTTTTCAGCAGCACTTAATTGAAGATACTCTGCATTTTCCAATCGACCCAAAATTTTTAATCTTTCCCTGAATGGTGCAATTGTATCAACTGGGAAACCTCTAACCCTCTCCACTTCATCATTAATTAACCTCTGTATAAGAAAGAAACACATAGCATAACCTACTTAATAAACTGTTAATAATAATAATAACATTTTTCTTTTTGAGAGAGAAAAATGGCATGCATAAAAGGTGGAGAAGTATTTCTTACACTGATATTCTCTCGGAAATGAGAGGGAAGCTCTTTTGAGTAACTTTCAGACACCTTAAAATACAAAACCAAATTCATTCCTTCTCCATCACTTTCACTTTGAAAAATTGTGGCAGGATATAAAGGTATCTGTACGGAAAGTAATTCATGTTATTATTTGAAAATGATTAAAATGCTTGACATCGAAAAATAGTTTGGGCATTCCTAGGCTCAGTGATTTAACAAGAATCATAAGGAAGAGAACACATTAGGCTCAGCATCTTTGAACCAGTAATGGGCATAATTTAATGTACTAAGCATGGAGTATTACCATATTTTCCATCAAATCATTATGGTAGGTGCAAATACTAAACTTGGGCAAAGAAATCGAAGTGTCAAGTACCTGAAGATTTACAACAAGAATAGAAGGGACATCATCAGCTGCACTCATAATAGGAAGTTCTACAAATCGAGCAATATGATGAATTTTCCTTGGTGAGAGGAAGATGTCAGCCCCAAATGGATAAAACGCAGCACAGTTTGGAGCACGATCTTTCTTCTTATCCCTATCAAACAAGTTAAATGGAAGCCAAAACTAAATTCAGCTCCACAGAAATAAGGGAGTAGAAGTTAACAACTAAAATAATTGCACATGCCATCTATATGACCCTCCAAGTGTGAAAATGAATATTAATTAGGGCAGATCAATATACTTTATCAATCAAGTTGCGAAGATGTTCAAATTAAGATAAGAAGGGATTTTGTGACAGATAGACATACACTAGAAAACAGATGACAAGGCAAAGAATCAACATGACAGCATAGATATGATGAAGTAATTTACATCTATGATGTAATCATGTAATTTAGATTCCAAAAACCTTAAAAAATGATGGCTCTCACCTGAAATAGTTCTGTCCCCGTACTTTGAAAGTACTTGACTCAATAGGCGACCAACAATTAGGCATCTTCTTCTCTATAGGGCAATATGGAATCGAAGAACCAGCAATTGGTCTTTGCAGAAGCACCTTTGGTGAAACTGAAACGGAAAGAGAATGGTCCATGAAATGTATTTCACTGAATTATTACATGCCCATTAATAAAGATTTCTAAGAACAAATGCACTAAAGAACACAGGAGGATCGCATCAAATTGTTGAAAAATGAAAACAGAAGTTACCTTATTTTGCTACCAATATTAATATATTCTGGTTTTTGGTCACATTGAACCTCTAAAAACAGAGAATAATGCTCAACTGTAAGATTAAAATTACTTATCAAGTTCCCATTGATTACTTTGTCACCATGCCCTTGATAGCTAAAGAAACACAAATCTACTTTGGACATTGTAAAGCTAATTCCTTCTTCTCTTTCACAAATGCATAAAATGTGTAATTATAAAGTAAATTATAATGTTAGAAGGGCTGATATTAGACTATATGAACACTTTGAGGTCCTTACTAATTCAAATCATTATAAGGTTATAAACAAAATCAAAACAAATAGACAATATCAAAACACTCACATAATGTTGGAGTAGAATGTCCTTGTCCTTGTCCTTCTCTCCATTTAAATGAAAGTTTAAGAGAAGGTTTTCTTCTGGAGGTGGGTGTCCCTCCAGGACTCAATGATTTTTTCTTCTCAAGCGAGGCAGAGGAGGGGGCAATTGAAGCAAGACAAGGCAAGCAAGTATTTGGGAGAATGCCACAATGATTTGCTTCCTGCACTACATCCCCACCACCAACATCATTAGAAACTGTACCCTTCACCTCTTCATTTCGATAATTTGTTTCCTTGGATAGAGTATTTCCCTCAGCATTGTTCTCAAAATGGTCCTTTTGATTCAAATCTCTTGGAGATGAAACGCTCAAAACACTTTCTGAACCAATTACTGAAAACCCATCTGGAACCAAACCCAAACACAACAATTTTAGTCAGATTATTTTAAAGAAAGCAAACATTTTAAAGCAATTTTGAAGTTTAAAATCACAAACCATCATAAACACTGTAAAACTCATCATCCCTTTCAGATTCAAGAACTGAAATAGCATCAGACCAAGCAGCATCAATACTTCCTATTCAAGAAAATCCAATCAAGAACCATTATTGGGCTTCAAAATCCAAGATAAAATCAAACAATGAAATGAACAAAAAAAATGTACCTTGAAAAGCGAGATTGGTGTGAATACGATCTGTTTGGTTACCAAAATCAACCCTTTCAATTTTCCTAGAAGAAACCCGACTTTTCACTGTTCTTCTCTTCCTTCTAGCAGTCCCAATCTTCTTCTTCTTGGATGATAAACAAACACATCCCTTTGGTCTTGAAGCAGAAGCTCCCATTTTTTCTCCTGGAAAATTATCAGTGCTTCTTCAATATATTCATACTGTGAATAAAAAATAAAGAAAAATAAAGAAAATTTAGCTCTCTTTCCTTGTCGACGTTGAATCTATAAAACATACACGGGTAAGGTCTCTGAAACTTTGAATAGTCAATCCAACAATAAGATATTAATATTATTATTATTATTATTTTGGTAAGAACTAAGTAGCAGAAAGAACCGTACACAAATCATTTTTTTAAATAAATAAATAAAATTTATTCAAATTTTATATAATATGTTATTATATATTTTTTTTAACTAAGATTGTATTTATAAAAATAAACAAATAATGTAAATAAGTTTTTTTATAATAATAATTTTATATGTAAAATATTCATTTGAAAAATAACGAGGTTTGTCATTAAATTATCTAATTGGTTTGAAGGCTTCTTAGATATTCTCCGAATATATAAACTAATTTTTTATTTAATATTTTATTAATTATAATTCAATTTTTAGGTAAATACTTAAAAATATCATAAGTGAAATACCTTTATAATTCATGTAAGAAAATAAATTTTATTAATAAATATTTAATTTAATTTTACAAAAAATTTTAATGGTTTCAATATCAAGTTTTAATCTAAATTAAATTAATTATATTTGAGTTTAAAAAATATTAAAAAAAATTGACTATCACTACTCACAATTATCATAATAGATTAAAATTTAAAGTCATACAATAACAATATATCTAACGAGTTTTTAAATATTCCTCAAATTTTTTATAATAAAAAGTCAATATAAAAAAAATATTTCAATGAACTCTTTATTTTAAATTATAATTTTTTTTTTTGCATACTATTTATTAATTATTTAGTAAAATTAAAAGATAAAAATGTTTATAACATTAAAAAGAGAAAAATTAAAATTATTAATATTTTATGAATAAAATAAAATAAAAATAAAAATTTAAAGAGTCTATTAAAATTAAAATATATATATATTTTTTATATTTAAAAATTAATTAAAATATTTTTTTTAATAAAATTATTTATCAAATAGTCTCGAATTTTTACTAATTTAAATTATCAATAATTAAAATATTATATATTCATGTAAAATATAGTCTTTAAGATAACAGGTAACGAGCTGGTGGAAGCATGGTGGAGAGCCCACACAGCCTCTCCTACGTATTCTGGGCCTGCCGTGCCTATTACTCAACTGTAAAAACCTCCAGTTGCTGGTTATGTCAAATGCAATATTGATGGAGGCTTCAAAGACAATACAAATTACATATATTTTGGAGTTGTCCTACGAAATTGTGAAGGTTTGCTATTGAGGTATTGCTGCTGGTCTTTTCCTGATATTTTCTTACCCCGAGAAGTATAAATAATGGGTTTGAAGGAAGCCTTAAGTCGGATTGATAGGTTGGGGTATACTAATGTCATCTTTAAAAGTGATTCCAAGAATGTGGTCAATGTTTTGAATTCTCATTGTACTGATCTTTCTGAGTTTGGAGATTATGTGCAAATGTGTAAACATTTTTTTCTTAGGCGGGTGAATTGACAACTGGTTTGGACTAGTCGTAATGCAAACCAAATTGCTCATTATTTAGCCAAATCGACTTTTATATTTACTGAATTTATGTATTGAAGTTAAGTTTCTAATTTTCTTGAGGAAACTATTATCTCTGATCTCCCCATTATTGCTTAATAAAACTATTTTTTTTCCTTAAAAAAAAAATAAAAAATAAAAAATAAAAAACACCTTTACAGATTCATTAACTTCAATAGATAAACAAAAAAATCATTAAAAAAATACTAATAAAAGAAAATTGAGAAAGGTCGGAAATCGTTAGAAGTGCGTCGACGTATGTCATATAACGTACGAACACAATGACAGGGAAAGCGCGTGGGGAATGGGTGTTGCTGCCACGACATCACAAAGGTTACGTAATCGAGTTTTGGTGTCTGGTCTTTATGGTGGGCCTGTCAGTACTGTATCCAATACCTCATACGTATCCTCATTTTTATTATTTTATTATTATTTTTGGGAACACGTGTCTTTATAGCAGTTATTGCGTCATTACTATTATTATTGTCCAAAACTTTTTAAATGAACTACTAGTTTGTAGAAGATGGGCCTAGGCTTTGAGATTATGGGCTTTTTACTCCATGAGTCATAACTGTCAAACCCATTTGAGTCAATCACTAGTTCTCCACTCTTCACTCTAGGGCTGTAAATGGTATATTTAGTTATTTATTAATTATTTTTCTAACTAGTGCCATAAAAATATTTATTAAAAATAATTATTTTAGATAAAATATAATTATAAAATAGTTATATTAAAAAAATATAATTAAATAAATATAAAAAAAATTAATAAAAAAAAATTTAATAAAATTATATTTCGTTACAATAATTACCAAGTAATAAATAGTTAAAATTTTATTTTTCACTTATTTATTTTATTTTTAAATTTATTTATTTAATGTTATCTGATTTTTTTATTTTTAACAAGTGCATTTAGAAGAATCAATTTATTAAAGGGATAATTATAGAATTAGTGTATTGAATTTTGTTAATTTTTGTATACATGTTTAAAAGTATTTTCTTTTTATTTCAAAAAAAAAAGTATTTTCTTTTTTTATTTATGGATAAAAATTTTGAAAATCAAATAGAGATTTTTAAGGATTTTTAAAAGAAAAAAGAGATAAGTAGAATAATAATAAGTGAGAAAAAAGGAATAAGAAGAGATTAATGGAATGAAGATAAAAACCACATAAAACACATAAATTAATATCGATGTCTTTTTTATTGAATAAAAAAATAAATAAAAAATTATGTTGATTAAAATAATTCATCACTTATTAATTTAATAAATGAGATAAATATATACAAAAATTTATTTATTGTAGTATAATATATTCTTAATATAAGTAAAAAATTTTATATAGCATAATCTATCGGGCAAAAATAACTTATTTTAATTTTCTTATAGAAAATTGTAATCCAATGAAATTAATTGAAAAAATATTCATTTAATTATTTATAAAATACTATTCATGAGTACTAAAATTTTTCTTCATAAACATTAGGTTATAAACAAAATAGCATACATAAATTTTGATCTCATGTGTTGGGAGCAATTCAACCTTCACATTTCACATATTTGTAAATTTTACTTATACATTGAAATTTAATATAATATAGCAATAAATATATATATATTTTTTATAAGAATTTATTCCTCTTCTCAATAAAAAAAAAACAATTTTACTTTTATCTTGTAAATTAAAAGCAAATTATTATTAATTTAATTATAAAATAAAATTACAATTAATTTTAAATTAGAGTAAAATTGAAAAAAAGGATATAATTGTAAGAATGTGCAAAATATAGGGTCAATTTATTAAGACTCCTCTATTTTCAACGGTTTTATCCCAAACTCCTCCTCAAGTCTCAAGACTCGAGCTTTACAGTAACTCACTTTCAAGTTCCACTTCCTGCTACAATTAAAAGCTTCAAGCTTTAGCCATGGCAATTTCAGCGTCTCCAATTTGCTCTCCACTACGCATCCACGTCAACTCCAGCCTTCCTTCTTCATCTCCCATTCTTCTTCCTCTCTTCAATGTCTCATTCAACTCCAATTCCACCAATCGCTCATCAACCATTATCGTCTGCTCTCAGAGTTAGTTCACATTTTTTCACTTAAATTTCACTTTTTTTTAATAAAATAAAAATGGATATTTTAGTTAAAGCATGAGTTTTCGTGATATTAACAGAATCAGGGGGTGGATTGATAAGTGGAGACAAAAAAGCTTTATTTGAACGATATGGTATCGATCCTAAAGAGTTCTTATCTGAACCCTCTCCCAAGGTTTTCTTTTTCTCTAATTTTGTGTTTTTCTGCTGAGAAAATTGATGAAAGAAATAATAAAAAAAAAAATGATTAGGAATTGTGAATGATTGGAAGGCTTGAGATTTTGTAATTTGTAATTGTTTTTGTTTTTTTTTTTTTTTGATAATTGAAGTAAGCTTTTGTTTGTGCTTGGTTTTGACGTTTATTATTTTTTGGGTTTTGAATTGTTCTTCTTATAGTCAAGAAGGAAAAAGGAAGGGCAACAGACAAGAAGAGGGAAACAAGTCCCTGAAGAGGAGGTTAAGCCACAGAGGACCACGCATAAGTTGCTTCAAGTTAGCGTTTTGCATGAGTTTTGCTTGGCTTTATTGTTATGATACTTTAATTTGGACTAAAATGAGAATTATTTAGCACTTGTTTTTGGCTCCAATGGTGATTTTGTAAAATGCTACACCACTTTATGATTCCTTTTATTTGTGCGTATATTAGGAGAATGATTGAAGCTAAATTTTACAAGCAAAACGGGAAATATGTTCTTTGATATATAGAAAAGCTTTTGAAGTTGATTGAAGTGTGCACAATTAATTGGGGCTTATCTTCATTAATGATAGATTGATGGAGACGGGAAAGATTATATTGGGGCATGTTTTGAAGTCTGATGGAACTGAATTGGTTGCACCTTTAAGTAGCATGTGTTTAATGATTTTCATCATTTTTTGTTATCTTCAAATACAATTGCTTCCATGTGCCACGGTGGCCTTATTCATGGTAATGGACTCATTGAGAATGTTATCAGGTCTTTAAACCATAATAGGGTGATAAATCATTAAGCTTTATCATAATGTAATGTGGTTTTTCTTTGTATCAAAAGTTCAGTACATAGTTATACAGACCAAAATGTTTCACAATTTAGGTGCTTGGAGGAAAGGCTAAAAGAAAGAAGTTGCTTTCACCAAAGGGCATGGATGTGCGGCCAATGATGGAAGTTGTAAAAGGTTCTGCCTTTGATATTTTGCAGGTAGCTGTTATGCCTAATTGCTGCCTTTATATATTGGTGTCTGATACTGGTTGTCAATTAGTTGTGGAAATTTTACCCTCAGTATCTCTTCTTCTGCTTTCTCTATTTCTCTATCTCTTTTGATTGAGTAGTATATTGCTCACAATAATTTACCTTGCTTTCGACAGGCAGCTGGTGGTTGTCCTGCATCCTTAAGGCCGGGTTGCTGGTTGGACTTGTACAGCGGCACAGGATCTGTTGGTATTGAAGCTATCAGCCGAGGATGTTCTGAGGTATTATTACTAATTTTGATATATCTCTTGATATAATATGAAGTGTGAAGTAATTTTTCACAGTTTAGATTTAATATTCTAGTCTCTGATCAGATTTTCTATTCGTCACCATTATACCCTTGCATTTGTGTTCTGTATATTTCATTTGATATTGCTGTTCTATGCTTTTGTCAACTCCCAGGCCCATTTTGTTGAGATGGATCCTTGGGTTGTTTCAAATGTTCTACAACCAAACTTGGAGTCAACTGGCTTTCTTGATGTTTCAGTTATACACACCGTTAGTGTTGAAAACTTTCTAGAACGGGCAGAGCAATTTTTAGGTATGTGCCATTTCTCTCTCTCTCTATATATATATATTAAACACACATAGGCATGCACACATGTAATTATACTGTGATTATTGCACGAGATCACTGAGTCCAGGTTGTTTTCTTTTGCCTGGTACAAAAATTCTACAAGTTGTGTCAATTTAAATAATGATATCTGATGACACATGGGTTGCATGTTGACAGTAATATTATATAGATCTATAATTCACTTGGATTAATAGAATCTCTCTCGCTTCTTAGAATGCTGTATCCTTATAAATTTTTTACCCATGTGCTGTTGAAAGTTGACAAGTATCAGTTAATCTTTAGTAGAAGAATTGATGACCTAACTATATACCATTGTTGCGAATAACAAATATGTTGTTTGTAGGAAGGCATAGAACATTTGATTTCATCAGTGTCACACCTCCCTATATGCAAGTTGACTACGAGATACTGATGGATCAAATTTCAAAATCAGCCATTGTTGGAGAAGATACATTTATTGTAAGTGACAGCAACTTCTGTTTCTTTTTGCTTTTGTAACTTGATTAGTTTTCAATCTTCTGAAAGTTTGTGCTTTAGGTGGTGGAGTATCCTCTAAGAACTGACATGCTTGATTCATGTGGATGCCTTGTAAAGGTATGTCTCACAACCATATGTCTTCATGCATTAAACTTGATAAATATTTTTTTATTTGGTTAAACCGCCTCAAATCCTGGCCGCCCTTTAATTTCTTTTTCTTATTCCTCGTTGCCATTGTTAAGGACCAGGTATAATGTCTCTTCCCTTCCAAATACTATTACTCCATGCTTTCTTAAGCATATTACTTTGAATCTTTGGAATGAATATTAGATCTGAAATCAAGATACTGAGTGTCACATTTGAATTATTTAGATCACCTTTAGCTTGTAATTTCGTGAGTGAGCAAATTAATTGTCAATCTGATTAAATGGTGCTTAGGCTGGCAAAAACTGAATTCTGCATATATTTGCATGGTATGATATTAACATTTCTTATGGTTTTGTTAATTATTGTTATGATGAAAGTGCAGATTGCTGATCGAAGATTTGGTAGGACACATTTAGCAATTTATGGACCCGTGTGGGCCCAGAAGAAGAGGGACAGAAAAGCCACTTTGAACAGTAGCAGAAGTTTGACTAAAAGTCTTCAAGCTGAAGGTTAATAGTGCAACCCATTCTTACATCTGCATATGCTGTCAACAGATATTGCAGTATTCATCCTTTTCAATGTCAAACCACATTAAACCGGCTCTATTGGATTTCTAGGTAACTCCCTGTCATGTGGCATAAATTTGACTTCTTTTAGTTGCAGTTTCTAAAGTTGCTTTCTAATTCTATTTCACAGGTTCGAGTTTTCCTTGGTTTCTTAGTATTCCCTGGGCTGCCTAATTAGCTGGCCCCAATTAATTTTGGGATTAAGGTTAAGTTGAGTTGAGTTGAATATTGAGACGAAGCCTTGGTGTATCATGCTGATTTTTCATAGTTGTAAGGACCTAAACTAATACTATATTTAATAAATAGGTCTTTCCAATTTATATTTTATCACTGCCATTGAAGTCATATAAGTATCGGCATTCATTGCTTATTTTCTCCTCTTGCTAATTGTAGCTTATAAATTCATTACATCTATAATTGCAGTTTTTTTTATGCTTCAGGCAATCTTTTTGTGATGTATATCTCAATTTATTCTTGTCCTACTTAAATATTGACTTGGCTGTGTTTAAAGTTCTTGTCTTTTATCATACTTATAAATTTTCAGAAATGCTTTGTTGCTCTATACTCATTATTGTCAAACCAGACCATGCGGGCTGGTTCAAAAAGATTAATTGGGAACTGGCTTGGTTACTGGATTGGGTTTCAACTGATAACTGAGAAGGCAAACAACCATCAAAGACTGATTAAGCAGGAAGTTTGATTCTGAATTAATACTCGGTAAAATAAGTGCCAAGTTTTCCAAGCAGGAGTGATTTGGCTCTAGAACTGGCATATTCTTTGTCAAGTCCTGTATCCGGCTCCAAAGAAGCTCTTATGTTGTTAGTTATATGCCTTGTTTTAAACTTTTTTTTGTTTGTGGCATACAATATTTAATATATTTATTTCACTCTGTTTCAACCCTACTTTAATCTCTTGTGGAACCTGATGCTTTGCTTTCTCCCTTCTTTAACTAGATGGTTGGGGTGGTTTTGAAAGCATTTCTAAGGCTTAAAGACAATAATATATCCCCAGATTCGAGTTTGTGGGAAATTGTTCAGACTTCCTAGAGAAACTTAGATGCCATGATTGATTGAGGACATTCTCATAAGAAACCTTGAAAATAGAACCAACATTATGGCCTGATTGGTAGCTTTACATTTCAAGCACTCAACATATTTGTTGACCTGCTGGCATATTGATTCTCAGTTTCTTTGAATACTACTCCTGAACTCATTTTCTGCTAATAGAAGAGGGTATGACTACCGTATACTTCAATGTCAAGTGATATTTGATGGACATTTGTGAGTAGAAAGGTAGCCAAAGGCACCCAACTGACCTTCTTTGTTGTACTTTATGATGTCAGATAGCTTGTATCTCCAATCTATTTGTTTCTGTAGCATAAAACAGACGCCGGTACCCACAGAATACTATATATATATATATATATATATATATATATATAGATATATAATCATTAAATTGGAAAGGGACATATTTCAGGTTAATGTCTGAACTCTGAAGCATGAGTTCTATAAAGAGAAGGAATGTTGATTTTCCCAGACAAGAAGGACCATCTCAATTGATACCTTGAGGCTGTGAAAAACTTGCATGCCACTAATAGGTTATGCAGTGTTGAACATTCATTAGACAAGTACATGCCGAACACTTTAAACTGCGCCCTCAAAAGAATTGGAAAAAGAAAAATAGAACAAGTGTGCCCGTCTCTGTGCATGTTTGAACTTACATTAGATGGTTCATGGGTTTATCTTTTAGAATAAATGTTTTTTCACACGAGTAAAGTAATGCAAATGCTTCATCAAGTTTGTTTTTAAAGTTCAAGCAGAATAGCAAATGCAAAGAGTAGAAGGGAAAAAGTTAACCTAAGAAAACTTAAAAAAAAAAAAAAAAAAAAAGCAACTGTCTTGTGTCTTGTTATGTTGTGTCATGCATCCATGTGCATGCATCATGCATCATACTGAGTTTATAGGAGAAAATCTTCCACTTCTATATTTTTGTAGAAGGTAAAAAGGATTGGTGATGAACAGGAAAATCAAGAAAGATTCAGCTATACAACTGGCATCAAGATATGTGCTTAAAGCTCGGAAAGTCTTTTTGGATGGTAAAGTAAATTTGGACTAGGTTCAATGTAGATTAATTTTGATATTCTGTGTGTGGAACATGTGTATTAGTATAACTTTTCAATTAGATGAGGTGGAGGATGTTTCCACTTGCATAATGTGTAGTTCATGGAAGAGAGAGAAATAGTTGATCAATGCCAGCATGGAGCAATTTGAGTAGTCTTCTGGCTCTTTCTCTTTCTTGAGGCACCTTTGGAGTTTCTTTCTGTTGTAGGTTGTATGCTTTGGTAATCTTTTCTCCCCTATCTCATTTTAGCTATTCTTCTTAGTGGTGTCCGCTTGTGTACTGCATGCATGCTAAGGATTCTGCGTACTTTCTTAGGTGTTATTCATTACTTATCAACCATGGAAAGCTGATGAAATCATGTCTGTAATATTATGGAGTAAATAAGACTTATGGATGACCTACTCATTGTCTCAAATTTAAGCTAGCCTCTGCTGTTCGTGGGACTATTGAAACTCATAATTTTAGGTTAGGTTTGTAGGCTCTATTCCAAAATTTTTGTTTTTTAAGTATTGGTGCTTTATTCTCTCCAAAATTTGGTTTGAATAGTGAATGAATGATTAATTTTCCTAATGCCAAAACTTCTTTTTAAATGCTGTTGGCACATTTTTTTTTTTTATTGATGTTGGTTTGTCTCACTATTATGAGACACGCTTTGGATCCTCTTTATCACTAACCTTTCATGTGATTTTTGCTCTCTTTTTCTCCCTCCCTCCATATCCTTAGTGATCTTAAAGAACTATTAATCACTGTGTAAGTGGGCAACCATAATAAATTTATTGAAGGAAGAAGAGAGAGAAACTCATTGTTGGGATATAATAGAGTAGAATACAAGAAACCAGCTGGTGAAGAAAGAGTTGCAACCTTTAGTGGACCTTACATTCTCCTCATGATTGAAAGAGATGCTCCACTAGAATCATTGAAATGCAATTGTTTAAATGGAATCCTGAATTAAAGATCATGTTTTTGCCTATAAAAGAACTGCTATACTTCTAAAATGATGGTGTTTGATGCTGTCCCTCTGGAGACTGTGACAAGGAAACTTTTTGGAAAATCAGGTTCTCAAAGTTGATAAGACATACTAGAGGAAACAAAAAATAAAAAACTGTTGATGGAATTGCTTTGGATTTATTCAGCAATTATAAATTCAAGAATATATGCATTAATTACCATGTCTATCTATGTTATTTTTTTTTTATGGCAGGTAAGACGGCAGTTTTTTGGGTAGACACCAAAATATCACTATCGCCATTGTGTTATCCTTGTGAAGTAGCTATTCCTTTACCACATAACAAGTGTTTTGGTTACTCATTTTGTTGATAATTTTATGCAAGTTCATTAGTGTTCTTGGATCTAATAATGGCTTTGGTCCACCACTAGGAACTTGCAGGAGTTATCTCCTTCAACTTTCCTTCTCCTTGCAATAATTAAGGTTCTGTTGCCAATTATGGAACTAGTAGTAGTCTGTTTTCTGGTTATTATTAGCAATGCTATATGCTTTCTCTCCATTATGTTAATCCTATGATCTCCTGATGTGCGAGTTTTCAACTATCAAACATCAGCTTCTTAGTTTTCTTGTGACATTCATATTCTATTTTTCTGTTCTACTGCAAATTGGAAGATTGATTCGATAAGATCCAGTTACCATTATGAATCTTCTTATTCTATAAGAGGCTTTCAAGTTTTTCTAGATTCATTGCGTGAGGTGGAAACTTGTTCTGTGATAAGGTTGTCTTTTTCTAAAGAGTATACATAGCATGTGCTTTTGTGATGAATGGTCTATTTTTGATGAGGTTGGCAGGTAACTAGAGAACAAAAACACTATAGTCTGGTTTTCAATTCAAAAAAATGTATAAGCAAGATGAATTAAGAGTTGGTTTAGTTGTTGTTTATCTTGAATTATTCTATTTGTTTTTCTTCTCTCTTTGGAAATGCATTATACATTGTTCAGAAATTCTGGACTAAGTGCCATATTAGTGCTTTATAGGTAGTTTAAGATGAAGGGTTAGATGGAGATTCTTCTTTAGTAAGAAAACCAAGGTTCTGGCAAAAGCAATACTTATAGGCTTTTCTTTTGAGTCTATTCCTCTTTTAGGGGAGGTGGGAGGGAGGATTCACTTATGGACTCTCCTATCACTTTCTCAAAAACATCTCTCTCTCTCTTGCTTGCTAACACACATATTATGATATGCATGTGTATGTATCTTTTGACAAGATGCTTTTTTCTGTATATGGTAATTTATTGGTTCACTTTATTTATTGGTATAATGATATGTCATCTTGAGAGAGAGAGGGAGGCGCCCCAGCCATTTGTCAAGTAATTAAGATCATGCCTTAGATTGGAACAAATAATAGGTACTTCATCCTTAATGTTCTGGAGGGGCACGATACCCTATATCTTTTATTTGCTAAGGAAACATATGAGTTAGAGGAGAGTGAGGTCCCCTTTGGTCGCTGCATGAAAAAAATGCACATACCAAAGCAAAGAGTGGGAGCTCCCCTGGACCCATTTAACTCATAAAGAAACAATTGTAGCCAGTCTCTCTCACTCTCTCTCTCTCTCTCTCTCTTTTATATATACACACACATGCACAGCATTTTGTTTCCAGTCTTCTACTTTTAAATAGAACTGCTCACCCCTTACCCGCCAAGTTATAACTGAATTTCTTGTCTTGCTCTGCTCTGCTTCCCTTTCCTTTCCATTTCTGCCTGCCTCTTAAGAGCTCCATTTTTCCACTCCAAACCAACATGGTTTTCTTGATTTCTTTATTACTTTACATTTTCAACCGTGAGCAGTTCTTCTGTATTAAAAAGTAGTAGGTGTGTAGAGGGGATAAAAACATGCGGAGTGGCAATAGAGTTTTGAGGGCTATATTTGGTGCTGGTGTACTTGTGGGGGTTATTTGGTTTTTATTTGTTGGAATTTTAGCTAACCATGCAACAAAAATGACAAGAACTACAGTTCTATCAACTGGAACTTTCGAGCATTGGAAATTGATTGGAAGAGGAAAGCATCGTATTCATCAGGATTTGGACCTCAATTATGTGAGCAAGAGAAGAGTGCCCAATGGACCTGATCCCATTCACAACAGGTACTTACATATATTCCTTTCACCTGATAGGTTTGGTACTTTACCTAATTATACTTTATTGAAGCCAATTTGAAAGAGTTTGAACTGTAACATATGCATAAACTTTGTATTCATAACAATTGAATAATGACATTTATACTGTAAATATAACAGATCCCGGTATCACTCAATTTATGACTTGGTAACAAACTGTAGTGTTCCACACGTTATAAATATGATTTTTTTTTGGGAGGGGGTGGTCGAGTTTATATCACTAGCGACACTGTGACAGTCAATTAAAAGGATGAAGTATATATGTCATAGGTATTCAATAAGGGTTAATTCTTCTCATAATTTTTATTATATTCGTAGATGGGGGAACTTGAACTGGAGACCCCTGTAGTCTAATTAGGTTAAGTCGAAAAGGAAGAAATATACTTATGTCCCTTTTGAAATAATATGATTTGCAGTTATGTAAAAGAGAGAGAAAATCTAATGTTTGAAATGCATGGAAGCTGATGATACTGTTGCTAGCTCTTTAACAAAAGCTTCTGTAAATATCAATCTTTCTCTTATTTTTATGAGGAGCAAATAATAAAGACGTTGGGAGAAGAACTAGACCACTTTATACTTGCCCCTTTCTTTTCTATATAAACTTCAATAAATTTTAGCAACCTTTATGCTATTCTAGTTTCAATATTGAATAAAATGCCTCTCACAGTACCCAATGAACATTTTTATTTAACATTGAAGGGATTAGGGAGATCAATTTGCAATATACAAATTAGGTAATATTTGTAATATTAACTGTTATTAGTTTTCTATATAGTAATGTGAAAATCTTTAGAATTGTAGGTTCAAAATGCCGGAACATGTGTGCTTTTTGCCTTTGTAATTTTCTCAGGTGCAATCTAAGGAATACCAGAATAGTAGTAGCTTAACATATACAAGTTACTGTATCATCATTTAAGATTTTTATCTCTCTCATATTTCTATATTATTCTATATTCAGGAGAGCATCCCAGGCAAGGCAACCGCCGGGTCGATCCTGAAGAAAATAAATCAGATATCTGCTGAATTTTGATGCTATACAAATCAGGTGCAAATTCTTAGCAGAAATGTGTTTCTTTAAAATGTTCATGGGCATGGCTGGAGGCTGATTGGAAGTTGAATGCACAGATATTTTATTATTAGATATTCCTTTCTGCAATTTTCGGGCGCAGTTCTTTCAGAGTTTGCTGAGTGATTATATTTTTGTATAAATTTTTGGATATCTTCCCTTAAGGACTCATTGGTTTTGCAAGGATCATGGACTCTCAAAACTTTGAATCACACGCTCAGTACAAAAACTATGAGAAAGATTCAATCTTTTTTATCCTTTGGAGTATATGCGTGTGCTTCTTGTTTAATCATTTTGTAAAAGATAAGAGGATCATAGATAAGGTTCTACTTTTCCAGGAAAAAGAAAGAAAAGAACGGAGTCCAAGAAAATTTCTAGTATCCGTACATGATTAATTGGGGAGTGTGTAATGTAACATTATATACTATTCAGCTATGTCTTTTTCTGTTTGTTGGATTGATGTTCTCCTTTTCTTCAGCTTGCTTTGTTCTCCCCAGCTAAAGTATTTCCCCATTATCTAAAGTTACTCTTTAATCGAAACTTTTGTTTTTGTTTTTTTTTTTCTTCCTTGAATGGTGCTATGGTTATGTAAACTCTAAACAATAATTGCATGATTGATGTTTCCCAATCTAATTTTCTCAAATTAAAACAATTAATCAATTCGGTCCAATGAACAAATTTCTAATGTCTAGAATCTTACATCTGGTAAGGTTTTACATTAGCGAGCTGTTGAAATTAAAGGAATGTTTAGATCAACGATGATTGTTGAATTCATAATTATCGATTGAAGATAAAAATATTTTTTTAATTGATAATAACTTTAATCGGTAATTGTAATTATTAGTTTAAAATAAAAATATTTTTTTAATTAATAATAACTCTAATCGATAATTACAACTTCTACCTGTTATTAGATTTTGCTAATTTAAAGAATATGAATCGATAATTAGTGTTTATTCAAACACTTAATAATTTATCAATTACCGACGCGTGTATTTTTAAATAGTAATTAAATTTTATAATTAAGTATTTAAATATTTCTTAAATCTATTTGTGGCTCGATACTCGAGTCGGATGCACTTATAATAAGGCAAAAATTTCTCACTATCTATTTTTTTTTATTTTTTTTTATTATATATTGGCTTAGAATGATTTAAAATTTAAATCTAAACAATCAAGTTATATTGAAACCATATCAAGATTAAAGAATCTAAACTTAATTTAAGCTTAACTACAATTTAAACAAGTTTAATTAATTATAAGTACACAATAAGCATTGGATTACTAAGTATATTAACAATAAAAATTAAATTTGATATTAGGAATTTTGATATCTTAGTTATGTTAAGAACATTTTACTTAAAGATTGATTATATGAATAATTTATATTTATAGTATCTCTCTCAAATCCAAAGGGAAAACAAAGCGATGATCTTATTCCTGTTGACTGCTTTTTCTCTCACTTTTGTCGTATGATTTTGATTTTTGAATGGTTCGAAAAGAAGCAAAGACCGAGTCTAAAGTGAAGTGAGTGTGAGATGTTAAAAATTAGAGCTTTTTTATTTATTTTTTGGTTGCATGGGGAGACAGATTCCCATCAACTGCAGTTCCTTTTATTGAATTTTTAAGTTAATTATGCTCTAAACACGGCCCCATGTTTTAAGCTAAAATTATTTTTACTTACTTCAAAGCACCATTATCAATCACCATCACTGTTATTTGATGTGTTCTCCGGCACAGTAAAATCACTACAAATTAATATTATTAAAATTTATAAATTTTATTAATTAAAATAAAAATTATTTAATTAAATATTAATTTAATATATTAATATAAAATTTCTATAAATTAATATTTAACAAATTAATAATTTTTATTATATAATAATTTTCAAAGGTTTTAACTTAGATTAATAATTTAAATTAATAAATTAATTAATATTTTTTTAATTAATAAAATTTATGAATTCCAATATTATTAATTTATAAAGATTTTATTGTATTAGAATTCATATTTACTATCTGAATTATATATAATATCTCTTAAAAAAATATCATCATTTGATTTATTTGTTTTTGTTATCAAAGCTATCCTCAGTGATAATAATAATTCAAAAAAAATTCAAAGATTCAAAGAAATAATTAATTATTTTACTATCCTTTATTTTTTAAAATCATTAAACTCTCAAAATTATATATGAGAAAAAACCTATTTAGGCCTTACATAGGAGTAGGTTTTGGCAATAACTTCATGCGTGTTTATAAAGGCTTCAAATCTTTTCACAAAATGCATTATTGTATTCAAATTTTGAAAAATTGCCCAATTTACTCTGATTTACAAAATTTAATTGCAATTATATCCATATAATCAAAATTACATCATCAATTTGTAATTAATAAAAAAAAAAAAAAAAAAAAAGTTATGATGAAACTAAATTTGGTATAGGATGATCCAAAAAAATGATAGAATAATAGGATAATTTTCAATTCAAATTTGACCAAATGGGTATAGATCCAACTTAATTTTTAAATTAAGGTAAATTAGGTTATTTGTAGAGATTTAGATACATTCATGATTTTTATTTTATTTTTTTTGTCATTAGGTCATATATTAATATGCATGCTATCCTATGTAATAAATTGTTCTTGAAATCTAAAAGCAGATTCAGAATTATCAAATATTCTTGCCAGTCCATCATAAATGGATAGCATGTATGTCTCCATTATGCAAACTAAAATTGGCAACAAAATAATTGTATTAATAAGACTAAAGATTCATCCTCCTTGGCTAAAAAATCTAGTGGTTCATAGTAATGGCAGTATAAGCATAGATCATAAGTTTGATCTGTTGTAACCATAAACTCGATTCGACTAGACCTGACTTAATCTTAATTTCAAAATTAATTGAGTTTGGGTCGTACCCAAAATACCAAAAAAATTAAAAAAGAGAAAATAAAAGAAATATCATCAACAAGTGCAGCAGAAGATATAAAAGATAGCAGAATTCCTTTGTGTTGAGAATGGAAAATGTCAAAAATAGCTTCAATGCATTCCTGTGATAAATGGGTATAAATCTAAACATTGTCACGCAGAAAAGGACTGTCAAAAAAATATTAGAATTTCAAGGCCCTAAAGCAGATTAATTGCATTACAAGCTTTATCCATTATCCTTCACAATTCAAACCACATTTCTAAGGCTACAGACAGAGAGCATATTGCAAATTTCTGGCAAAGTTAAGGTTGTTTGTCATAGAACAAAAAGGAAAATAATGAACATTTCTTGATATTCAAGAACTTGAGTTAAAGAAAAGTTTTATTTTATCATACAGATCTATATATATGACAAATGGGAAAAGAAAACTGAAAATGGAGATCACACCATTTACATCCAGGGCAAGGCACTTGAGAACTTACCGGAAATGTGAATTCAATAAAACAGAAGTGTTTTAAGGTTTTGTCAGGCTTCTCCCATCTTAGTGCCAAAGCTACACTTGTTCATTCATTATCTTGCTTGCCAAAAATCAATGGGAATTCATCATCTTGCTCTGAGAAACCAAGGTCATGGCCAGTGACCTTTAAAGATTGGTAAACTCGGTACATAGGCCATCTGTCTTTAGGCCGAGCAACTACACAATTCAAAGCAATTTTCAAGAATTGCAAGATTTCTTCATCATGTCCCTTACCGCAAAGAGCCTTATCGATTGCATCCTTGCTTCTACCCGAACTTGAGAGTTGATTCACCCAATCCACCAAGTTACCCTTGAATCCTTCTTCAGCAGTAGTAATTTCAAGAGGTTTTTGGCCTGTCACGAGCTCCAAAAGCACAACCCCAAATCCATAGACATCTCCTTTAAGTGAAGCAACCAAAGTGCTCGAGTACTCTGGTGCCACATAACCGAATTCACCTAAATCCCCATTAACATAACTAGAGTCATTAGAATCTGAGGAAGTCATGAGCCTTGCCAATCCAAAATCCATGATCCTAGCATCAAAATCTTCATCAACAAGAATCACATTGGAACATATGTTTTGGTGCAAGAATGGAGGCTGGCACCCGTGATGAAGCCAAGCTAAACCCCTAGCAGCACCCAAACCTATTCTAAATCTTGTTGGCCAATCCAGTAAGCTAACATTTCCATGAAGCAAAGCATACAAAGTCCCATTACACATATGCTTATAAACCAAAAGTTTCTCATCCTCCACAACACAAAATCCCAGAAGGGGTGTCAAATTTGGATGTCTAAGCTGTCCCAATCGATTCATTTCTGCTCGAAACTGCTTCTCACCAAGCTTACAAGTATTAAGACGCTTGATTGCAAGAGCAGATCCATCAGGAAGAACTGCCTTATAGGTAGTGCCTGTCCTGGTTGAAATTATGATATTCTCGGGACTAAAATTGTTAGTAGCTGCCATTAGATCAGCCAATTTAACCTTAACAAGAGGCTTTTGAAACAATGAAACTTGAACAAGCCTATGAGCCCTCAATTTCTCAGCCCAACTAGCATCATCACCTCTTCCAGTACCATACCCTCTCTTTCTCCTCATAGAATACCTTAAATGAAGCCACCACCAAACCCCAAAAGCCAACAACAAAGATGCTGCAGCACCAAAGATCCCAGCGGCAATTATAATTGCAAGATTCTTCTTGCTTAACCCACCACACTTAGATCCTAATGGCTTCCCACAAAGCCCATTATTCCCAGAAAAATCCTCAGAATCAAACTTACTAAAAAAAGAAGGAATTGTACCAGTAAGATCATTATTTGCCACAGAAAACCTCTTTAACCTACCTAAACTAGAGAATTCATAAGGTATAGATCCAGAAAGACGATTATCAGACAATATCAAACTATTCAAATAAGTACAGTTGGCAAGATCAGGAGGAATAGAGCCAGAAAGATCATTATTGGATAGATCAAGAGTGACTAAATAGGGCAACCAGTCACATATCTGAGAAGGAATTGTACCAGATAAATCATTAGATGAAAGATCCAAATTCTGTAGGCTCTTACAATCCTTCAAAGACTCAGGAACTTGTCCAGACAGCTTCATTTCTCTCAATTCGAGGTTAATAATCCTGTTTTCTTGATCATTCCAACAAGAAACACCCACAAAATTGCAGAGAAACCCTTTTGTTGAATTAGCAAAGTTCCATGAACTTAGCTTCCCTTGTGGGTCTTTGAGAGAACTCCTAACACCTTGAAGACACTTCACATCATCCTCACCAATTGCTGAAGAAACTAAAAAAGTAGAAAAAAGTATAGAAATTGATACTGTGATTAAAGAAACAATCTTTAAAAGATTTTGAATTGAACCCTTCATTGTGAACCCAGCTCACAGATCAAAACCTTTAGCAATTCTTTATTTTACAAGAAATTCAAGAACATGGTTGGATTACAAAGAAAGGAAGAAATATTTTTTTTTTTCTTATTTTCTTGATGGGTTAAAGAATCAAACTTTGCTTGCGCATTAAACGTTTAGAATGGTCTAAAGGGAAATGAAGACATTGACTTTGATAATATATACATTTATATATATATATTATACATATTTATATGTCTCTGAAATTTTATTTTTTTTTTGTGTGTGTGTGGAAGAAATTTAGCAGATAAATGGTAAAGGCTAAGAGATTTTGTTGAATACTCAGTTGATTGATGAAAAAAAAAATTAAAAAATTAAAAATTAAAATGATTAATGGGTTAGATGGCATGGTTTTCAAATTTTACCAGGCTTTTAAATTGATGTGAAAGGACAATCAGGAATTAAAAGATTCAATTAAAATTAAATTAAATATTGAATTAGAAATTTTTATGAGGTAGTTATTTTTATTAATATAAATATAATATAATATTATGAATAAAATTAATATTAATAAATATTTAATTTAAATAGTTGGATATTAAATTTTAGTTGTTTAATATAGTAATAATTATTTTTTAAAACATGTTGTGTCCGAATCATTGTATTTAAATTAATTTTTATCCAATTTTTAATTAAACTAATTAAAAGAGAGTTATTCTTTGAAATATTTGAAATAATTAAGAGGAATTTTCAAAGGTGAATTAGTGATTGATGATTACATCTTGTTTGACCAAAGGTAGGCGTTTTGTTTAGAGGTTTAATTAAGAGTTTTTTTGACTAAAACATATGGTATTTTCAGGTCCACCACCAAATGGGGAGAGAGAGAGAGCTATAGTTAGACATAGCACTAAATGATGCTTTTTTTTTTTTTTTATTAAAAGCTTAACACTTAGATTCTTTTATATAAATCATTTTAAAAAAAAAATTAATAAATTAATTATTATATTTTAATTTTAATATAAAGTAATTAATATAATATTATTTTTTTTATATAGAATTAAGTTTATGTCGTAACTGTTCATATTCTTTCGTTGGAATATGAAACCAATATTAAATATCTGAATTTAATTATTATATGGATTCATTTATTGTAAAATTAATTGAAAGTATAAATTTAATTTTTAATTATGAATAAAATTAAAAAAAATAATAAATATAAACTTGAAATCTGATAATGATTTATAAAAAAATTTTATCTTTAAAATAATATATATAAAAGAATGGAGGTAATATTTGATTGGAGATGATATTTCTAATCTTCTTTTAGAATTATGGTTTTTGTTTATTCAAAGTTGTGATAAGTTGTTTGTGAATCACAATTAATAACTATTTTGTGTAGCTTATTAATTTTTTAAGGAATTAAATGTTAATAGTTGGTAGAATATAATTAAGTCAATACTAAATTATTAGAAATTTTAAATTTTTTTACTTTAATTTAGCTGAATTTTATTTTTCCCACTTCAATAAAATCCTCAAAATATTTCAATTGAATATAAGCTCAAATTTTAATTTATACATTGTTATTTATATAATATATAAGGATATTAAAATTAAATATTTAATTATAAAATATTATAATCTAATATTATAATATTTAAACTCAATTTGATTCATTATATAGAGTCAAGTTAAAATAATTTGTAGTCAAATAACTCAACTCATTAACATTCATAGGATTTAATATTTTTAATTATGATTTTGAAATTACTAGCTATTTATGTTATGTTAAATTTAATTATAATAATATATTATTATTTATTAATTTAACGTTGATTTAATGATATTAAAATTATTTTTAAATTTAAAAATTTTCAAATTTAAATTTCAGTAGAGTCAAATTTATCATAATATATATTATCATATATAGTGGATTAGCCAATAAGGGGGTTATGGTTATTTGAATGTGTATAATACAATAACTTTAGTAACTACCACTAATCTATGGGGTTGTCCAATGAGTCCCCACTAACATACCCTTGTAACCAATAGGACTTTGCTATTTCAACTACTTATCAAAACACTTAGATATAATAGTTGAGTGGTCCATATGCTCAATCCAATGATGTAAATTTCCTATCTATTTTACCAATTGATGTATTTATACATTTTTCTTCATTCACACAATGGGTTTAGTTGTTTCAAACAAGGATTATTTATCTTAATTATTATTTTTAATTATATTTAATATATTAAGAGAATGTTTGAATTTACTTAAAATATATATAAAATATCGTTTTAAAATTTAAAAAAGTCAAAATAATTTTTAAATATTTGGGTGATTAATTAAAAATATCGTTTTGAAACTAAAAAATAAAATAAAATTAGATATGATAGTTTTTTTTAAATGACGTTTTTAAAATTTTATTTTCAAAATAGAGTTTATACTTAAATATTTTTAAAGTATTGATTATTATTTTTAATTAAATTTAATGTACTAAGTATAATTTTTGTTTGTCTATTATTAAAAATAATCTCATTTTACTAATAATTAGATTAAGCCAATTAATAAATTTATTACTTCATAATTATATTTGAACCACTCCCTTAATTATATTTGAAAGCCTCTTTGACTATTATATATCATTTATGGTAGGTTGCTCAATTGGTATTAAATTCATAGTAAAAAATACATGTGAAATCGTTCTTTACAAGGCATATATATAATACAAAAATTTTCCTTTAGAATTCCCAAAGTATTTATATTTTCATTTCCATTTAAAATAAAAATTAATTTAGTTAAACCCCTTTTAGATATAATTAAATTTATAAAATTATTGAGTTCCAAAAAAAAAATGTTAATTATTTGATTCATATATACTAAATAATTAAGGGGATAATATATTATTTCAATTCTAACAATTTTTTTGGCAATCAATAATTGCATATTAAAATGTTAATAGCTAGAATTTTAAAATTTTAATATGTTAGACTTTTAGTTATAATTTTAAATGATTAATTATTACATTTTAAAAATATTATTCCAATTGTGTTTATCTAACATTCCAATTTAATTGTTGAAAATTTAAATATTAAACCTTCATTTCTAATTATTTAGGATTTTACTATATATATTAATTATTTTGAACCTTATTTTTAAATAGCCTATATAATATTTAAAAAAATAATAAAAAAATTTCACTGACCTATGTAATTTCCTTTTATTTATATAATAGTCTAATAGTTTTTTTTTTTTTTTTTTTTTTTTTTTTTTTAAATCAAGGTAAATTTTTAAAGTGAGTCTTTTTTTTATTATTAATTAAATTTTATAATAAATTAACGTTTATTGATTCGAGTGATAAAAAATTTAATTCCTTAAATAATATATCAAATTTAAGATTTATAAATGAAAAATAAATAAATTTTAGAAGAATTTTGCATTTTATAAATCCATCCAATTGGATTCTAAATTAGGCGGAATTTAATATAATTATCAACTGTCGAAAAAAATTTAAAAAAAAAAGTAGGTTATATTATAAAATAATTCTCTCATTTTTCTAAATCTCAATTTTATTCATAAATAAATGAAAGCTTTCCTAAACTATTGATTTAATGGTATTAAAATATTAAATTTTTAAATTTAAATTTCATTCAGATTAAAATTAATTAATTTCATATTTTTCATTATATAAATTTTATTTTATTAATAAAAATTTTAAAATTTTAATAGCTAAAATCTAGGTACATAAATTATTTTCCTTTTATGAGAGAGCAAAGAAAAAAAAAAAAAAAACAGCAAAAGATTGAATTTAGGTATTAGATAGGGTTGGTGTGGTCAAACACCTTTAAGCTTAAGAAAGATAATGGATAGTTAATTAATAAAGCTTTTAACCTTTCTTTAACTAACCACCAACCTAATTTAATTAATAATTCAAAGGAAATGACATCAATTATAAGTACAGTAGAGCTAGCTGTCTTTACTACAATGGATCACCTTCTTAATCATTACATAACCTTAAGACCATGCAGCTGTTATGTCACAATTTTAGTGCTTTTACACTGTTCCAAATCACAATGTGTGCAATCTAGAACCTTTTATTTGTGATCTTATATGTCTCATCCTCCAGTTTTATGTATTTTTTAAAATATATTAATAATTTATATATTTTTATAAATAATATGATATATAAAAAAATATAAAATATATAATAAAATAGGAAATTTATAATATTTGAAGATAATTTAATTAATATTATATTATTTATTTTTAAAATAATTTAATGATTAATATTTTTTTTATAAATATAAAATAAAAAATAAAATATATAATGTGTCAAAAATTTCAATTGCAATATTGGTTGAGGGGGTTGCTATGTATTTTTACATGGCAGTCCCTCAAGTGTTTCATTTTATTTATTTAAAAAATTTTATAAAATTTTTAAAAAATTATATTTTGATAGTTTTTAATATAATAAATCTATTGATATATTTTTTATATTAAACAAAAATCATTTGGATAGGAAAAAATGCATTAGAAATTTTATATATTATATTTAACGGTTTAGATTTAACGTATTTCTAATGTATTTTTTCCTATTTAAATAATTTTTATTTAATAAAAAAAATACATTAATATATTCATTATATCAAAAATTATTAAAATATAAATTTTTAAAAATTTTATAAAAACTTTTAAAAAAATAAAATAAAGTACATGAAAAACTACCGTATCGCTCAAACCAACCTGCAATATTTGAAAGTTATTTAACCTAACATTAGCTACTAGGCACTTGGACAAATGATAGTAGCTGTCACGTGTTAAGGCGTGAAAGGAAGGGACTCGAGTTCTAATACCTCGGCTAACAGTCAAAAGGAATTTTTTTCCTTTGAATATCGGAGGTCTTGCCGAGTTATGCCTAGCACTATCTAGTGCAGAACCTTATCCCTCATTCCTTCAACTACAAACTTAGTGGGGAAAAAACAAACCTAACATTATACTTGGTCTGTTTTTAATCACTCTATTTTCTAGTGCAGGCCAATGGGGACCAAAGGATTTTGCTTGGTCTTCCTTTATTTTTATTTTATATTGCGATTTTGTTTGAGATAATTAAAATTTATTTTTCATAGAAATTTTAAATATTTTAATAATAAAAATTTTAAAATAACTAAATAATACTCTCAAATTTTTTTTTTCTAAATTAAACTCGAATTTAAGATATCATAATTTTATAGATTATTTCAGCGCTACTTAATTAAAGATTAATGAATCTAAAGTTATTTTTTTTTAAATAGTATATAAAATGGTGTTTTTTTTTTTTTTTTTTCAAAAGAATAGTTTCAACCTATCACCACCATGAATTTGCTTGATTTTGCTATGCCTGACTTGCTCCATCTTAGCCTTTAGTTTGTTCCTCAATTTTAGTGAAGGATGTTGAGTGCATGTCATGATCTGTCTTCAAGTTTTAAAATAGCCAAAAATGACAAAAAAAAAAAAAAATAGTATGTCTTTGTAACAAGAGTGTTAATTAAGGGTAAACTTCAAACTTTGTATTATAAAAGAAATTATACAGATCCTAAAATGAAAATAGATGAAAACCACATATTGTAATTTCCCCTATTTTATATATATATATATTGGAATTGAAATGTCCCATATAATAATTTGCCCCAATTATTAATTTATTATTGGAAGTTCCATTTCATTTTCTAGTTACTGTTTGTGAAGATATATTGTGTTGTCAGTGTCAATGATGAGATTAGTCTTTTGATGTGATAAACCTGGTCTAAGTTGGTAGGCTTGCATTCTCCGCCTACTAAACTTTTCTTTGCTTAATTTTTAATTTCAACTGCCTTGACCATGAGGTAATTCTACATAAATATCTAAATAATTCTCATATTGATAAATAATTTTATTATAATTTTTAATATCAACCAAACTAAATCTAATTGGATTTGACATTTATTTTTTTGAACTTGATAAAATTTCTGATCCAGTCGAATTGAAGTCATGCAGCCCTAAAGCCTGTTCAAGTCTCAAAAACAAAAAAATGTTTCTCTTGGATTTGAAATTACAGCCATCAACTTATGAATTTGAAACAGCAAGGCATAGAAATTGAGCAATCAATGCAATAAAATAGAATCCGAGTCTTTAGAAACTAAATAAACATTGCATCTGGGAAAATTTTACACAACTCTAGGTCGCTGCCGTGCACCAAGAAATGGATAAATACACTGCAAAGCCGATGACCTACTTATATAGTTGCCGGAATAAACCACAATTTTTAAAAAATAATATTGGGAATATGCTACCTTAAGTTATAAGAAAACTGCAAGAAACAAACAAGTAGCACAAACATAGATCATCGGCCTAATCAGTTTCATCTTCTTCTCTTCCCACCTTTTCCCAGCTGTCCAGATTTGAAAGCATGTTCTTGTTCTTGGAGGAAAGCTCTTGCCCTTCCATACTTCTCTGCTCTTTCTTCTTCTAGTAATGCCTTGTCTTTTTCCTTCGCCTCAGATAAGAAATAATTGTCCTTGCGCAGTTCGCGAGCTGCACCTTTAGCTTCTCTTTTTACGAGTTTCTTCAACTTTCTTGCTTCAGCCCGTTCACGATCTGGATCATAATCTCTACCCTTGACAAAGCTGCAGAACAACGTGGCAATTAAATGTTTAACTCCAGTCCTTTCCTAGTAACGGAATGCAACATAACAAAATAAAGAAAAATGACAGCAAATGAGCATTTACTTCTCCTCAAATTTTGGATTAAGTAGTTTGATGGGCACCGGCTTCTGCTTCCGCATTTGAAGTGGTTGTCGCAGAGTGTAATGTTCATCAGCTTTCTTCTTAATAAGTTGAGCCACATCTTTAATTTTATCTTGTAATGCTGTTGGCATGTTTTCTTGTTTTGCCACTTCTAGTAACAATGTTGAAATTGGCAAGAATATTTCAGGAAAGGAATTCAACTCCTTATAATTATCAACATATCCTCGTAGAGTTTCTATAACAGCAACCAGCACACTAGCCCTGGATGCATAAAATTAATTTTCTGTAATCAGCAAACTGGGAAATAATAGCACTGACATGGACAGTACCAAAATCAATCCCAATTACTATCAGAGTGCCGCAACACAATATTACATTAATACTTCAATCTCAAGGCATACCCCTTTAAATAGAGTGCTCTTATGCATAAATATTTGAACTTTCTAGTTTTGAAACCTAAATAACAGCCCACCATACTTGTCGTACATCAAGTACCAACACAAAGTATTGATTGATGTAGCATGAATTAATATTAGAGAAGCAAAATCACTTACCTGAAATTATCTGAGCTAAAATAGGAAGAGTCCTCTGGCATGTCCATTATCATGAAAAAATTCAGAGGACTAATCTCGTCTACACATTGATGCATGCACAACAGGGGCTCTTGCGCTTTTATTTCCACCAGACGATAAAACTGCTAGAATAAGAACAATCAACAGTCATTTCTTCAACCTACTATATATAGAGTCCCCTTCAACAGGTACACTTGAAAAGTGTGCACAATTAAAAATTATTACTACAATAATAGTATTTTCACTATTTCTATTTAGCTCTAGTAGTTTTATAAATCTATAATTTTATTGGTATTTTTCAATTTCATCCAAAACTTAAAGAGTAATTTGTAGCAATTGAAACCAGTGGTAGCAATCACAACATGAGACATGTTTCTATCCTAAGTTGGTATTGAATTAGCAAGCTGATAACATCAAGAATAGCAGGCTAAGTTAGATTACTAACTAACTAGAGTCTATTTGAAATTGTCTAACCCTCAAAAATGCTATGGAAAGGGATGATTGAAGGGATTAGATAGGTTTTGGAGGGCCACAGTCAATTCAATACTAGCTCAGGGTAAACAAATATGGTATAATTTCTACCCTGGAATTCCATACAACTGCTACTGATTATAAAGTCTTAGAAAAAAATTGATATAAAATTCAAAGACTTGGGTAAAATTGAAATTCATCCAAAGTTCAATATATAAAATTATAGCCCTTTTATTTATTTATTTGTGGTTGGGATTGAAGCTATCATTTATTGCACGAAAACCCGTGAAAACTACACCACAAAACACAACCATCATGATGCCATATACCTGAGATTCCTGACAGGGAGCAGGTACTCTTTTTCTTTCAATAGCTTGCATTAGCAGACAGTGCAGAAAAATTATGGCTTCAGGACAGAACTTCTTAGATTGTTTGGTAATCTGCAATACAAATGAATCACATTAATAGCTAGCAACCACAACAAATGGGGAGAAGGAGCTACTAACATACAATTTTAACAAAATCTTCATGAACCTAACAAGGCAATAGGTTCATACTAAACAAGAAAGAACATTGAGATAAATGTATGATGCGAACAAGAAGAGGTGCAGAAGATGATGATGCTACAAAACTAAAGCACTTTGCATTGAATTTGTTATAAAAAAAAATGGGGAAGAAATGATGGATAAGGATGTACATACAGAGAGAACAATGGAGCATAAGAAAGAACCAACTGCAATATCACGACCAGACATGATGGGGCAACGCATCAAATATTCACACATTAATAATATTGCCGGGGTCATAACAACATGACGAAAGTCAGAGCATGGAAAAATCATGGACCACAACCTCAATAGAGACAATGTTTTCATAGAAGGCCAACAACCATTCTCTGCCCAAAAAAAAGACAGGAGAATAAGTTAGGGAGCTACAGAAGATTAAGAAGCCAGAAATTGAAAAAAAAAAGTAACTCTCTAATTATATTACAATTAACCTGCAGTTTTAATAGATTCACAAAATTGTACTCGAGTTCGCAAGATCCGCTGACGAGCACATATTGCAGAGAAGTATGGAATCTCCATGCTCATCTCTATCAGTGGCTTGACCAGCAAATTCAACAACTCAAAATTCAAGGGCTTTTTATCTGCTAAGACAGCAAAATACTGCAATAATACACCATAAAATACCTGCAAAACAGAATATTATCATTCACTGAACAGAAGCAGAAGCCAAGATACAATGAATGCTTCAATAGCACAACCATATCATGCATGATATCCAAGACTCTGAATCAATGTCCTTAAGAATGTATTCAATTCTTGACAAGAGTAAGAAAAAAGCAATTAATATTGAATAAAATCCGATAAGCATATTAACTAAAATCACCATTTCCTTTACTAGCACATGTCATCCATGACATTTTCATTTAAGAAAATGCAGTCATGATTAGTATTTATATTGATTACTTCAGAAGCACTCAAAATCAGAACTTCAAGTGCTGTTTTTCTTGCTTGATTATCAGAAGATAGAATGTCACTATATTAGACTGCTCAAACCTGGGTCATCAACCTATTATAAATCAGATGCAGAACTGATAAGTTTTCATCTAGCATATGAACTAGAGAACTAGTGTTTTAAAATAAATAAAGCAAATGTCTTCAGAGATGGAAGCATTTTATTCGTAATGATCTTCATATTGTCACTCATCCCCCTCAACCACTCACAACATCCCCACCCCAAAAAAATAATAGTAAATAAATAAATAACAAAAAAAATACACGTTCACACAAAGCAAACAAAAAAGGGGAAGAAGACTTCCATACTTGCATTTTCTTCCGGTTTTCTGCAGCAAGCTTTATTGCATTGCTTGCCCGAATTCGATTGATTACTATAATAACATTAGCATTAGAACAATTCTCCAATAATGCGCACAGTTCTTCAAAGCTCTTTGGGGCTTCAATTAAAAAGGGAATGTCTGGTTCAGTTGAACGCTGCTTTATTTTCTTTACGACCAAAGATTCTTTGTCACGTTCTCTAGTCGCCAAATCATCATTTTTCTTTGACTTCTTATGCCCTCTCGGCTCTATTTCTTCATTATCATCATCGAGATTTTCATTGTACTCTTCCTCATCTTCCAAATCCGTGCCAAGATCATCATCATCGCTCTGCTCCCAATCCTTCAAAGATTGAATCTTACTGGATTCATCATCATCTTCATCACTATCTCCTTCATCAGATTGTTCATTATCACCATCATCTTCAGCACTTTCTGAATTTTCAGAAGAATTATCATCTTCATCCTCAGAGTCATCTGCATCTCTTCTTTTAAGAATCTCATCGACCCAGCCCTTTGTAGCCTTAGGCTCTTCATGAAGAGAAAAGGAATCACCCAAATCATCCCCAGATACTGACCTTAGCCTCTTAGCCAATGGCTTCTCATTATCATCATTCTCTTCATCACTGGAGTCATTAGTTGCAAGCATCCGTTTCTGACGCTCTTCCTGAAATTGCAAAGCACCATACAAGTTAGTAAGCAAGATTTAAATAAGCGGACAAGTAATTAATAAAATAGATTTGAAGGTAAATAAAAAAAGTTGGGTAGCAGTTTTCAGTTTAGTGATATATAAGAAGTTCATACAGAAAATTAGTGGGGTCTACAAGTTAAACTTCAACATAGCAGAAACATACCTCCAATCGCTCTAGTCGTTCCCTCTCCTCCTGGGCAATCTCTTCTGGTGTCTTTGTCCTGTCTGATGGATGAGCACGAATATCCAATGCCATCGCTTTGACAAGTTTATCATAAGAATCAGGTTGATCCTGCCAGAAACAGCAAACAGGCAAAAATTTTCATACTAGGAATTAGGCAAGCTAGGTGTGAATTAGAGCTTCAGATCATTTATAGAATGAACGGATAGCAGCAGTTCATGGGGAGACAATGTAAAAATAAAAATCCATCTTTAACAGAAAGGTGTATAAAGACCTTCACAGGATAATATATCTCTAATTTAGAAGAATGTGGCATGCCAAACTTGAGATATAAAACAATAGAACCACCAAAAAAAAACAAGAACTTTTAGGACAGATCTAACATAAGTAGCAAAACTCAGAAACAAATAAATTTAATAGCTTAAAGAAGCTAATAGAACCCAGAACCATCCAACCATACCTGCCTAGAAGCTTCTGGTTTTTGAGAACCTAATACTTCATCTTTCATCAGAAGCTCATCAGGGATGCTCTTATTCACAAGAGCCTTCAAGGCATTCATCTTGCCGGGTTCAGTCAAAGAAAATAAGACCTGAGACTGCACTAAAGATGTGAAGCTTTTATCTAATTCTTCCATCAGCTGTTCATTTTCTTCCTTGTCTTTTGCTTTTTGAGCCTGTATACAATGCACCAAAGAAAAAGTAAGAGAATCAGAACAAAGATATAGTCTCATTTGTAAGACAGTTTCAATCAGACAGGGTTCAGCACCTTGAAAAACTTGCTCTTCAAAATAACTTCCTCCATTATTTCCTTCTTGCTTTTGTGTTTCTGCAATGAAAATGTCATACTTTAAAGCAGGTCAAGGCATCATTTCGTATTCCCACAAAATATTTAATTGAAAAAAGCAGAAATGTAGAATTATATTTAACATAAGTTGCAGAAATATTTCACTCATTCCATTCTCAGGTTAAAAAATTTAATAATGAGAATAATCAATAATGTTCTTGTATTTTGATGTGATGATTGATTACTCAAAACTGCAGCAACAGGATAAGACTCACCTTTTCCTCTCCTTCCACCAAATCCTGCTCTACTTGATTTGGCATTTCATAAGCATTAAGCTGCTTTAAGGTGGTTGACTTCTCTGCAAAGAGAAAGAAAGACTTGAAGTCAATAATAAAGTCCAAAGAAGCATGAAATAAAAACCATTCTAATCATACCATCACAATCATTAGTATAGCTTTGGATTGCAGGATTAAATCTAAACCACATGTCAAGAGCCACTAGACTGACAAGCATATATACCCTATATAAACAAATTACAGCAAACTGTGCTGTGTCTATTAAAAAATATAAAAATCGACTGTCAAGCAGACAAAATTACAGAAATACAGTACTCCTGAAACTACATTTTAACAAACAAAAAGTGATGAAAAAAATATATAACACCAAGATTTGTATAGAATGCAGAGGAAACAATAAATAAAAAGACTTCAACTGAGGTCTATTCATCTTTAAATATATTTTAGGAATGGCATCCACAGAGAGAAAACTGGCGACTATCAACAGATTTTAATTGCTTTTCAACTGCCAGAACAGTTTAACACATTCTATTGTGGTCTTTGGATGTCAGGAGATGAATATGAACGGAATACTTTCATCCAAGGTGCAAAATATGGAGATCATAATGTACAGAACTTGGACAGCACACAATATGGCAAAGAAAACCAAGAATTTTAGGAATAGAACCTTAAGTGCTGAATTGGCTAAAGAACAGTAAAATAAATTATAAAACAAAATAAGAGGTCATGAAGCTCAGCCATCCAATTCTTAATGTACATCCCTCCATTCAAGTCAGGGTCCACTCCACTCCCAATAAGGGCAATTAGAACAACAGCTCAACTCAACTTAGCCTTAATCCCAAAATTAGTTGGGATTGGCTATATGGATTCTTTATTTAAAGAAAAATAAATTGTAGTTGTAGTTCATATGATCAATAGTTGGAACCAAACTAGTATACTCATTTATGAATTTGCAGCAATTACAAGCAAAAGCTAGACTAAAATCAGGTTGCTACTGGCATTATTAGATAAATAAAACCAAAATTTGTAAAAAATTAAGTCCTACATACTGCTTTCATATGCTTCAGTATCATCGTCAGATAGCATTTCATCCTCAAAATCATCCCGTCCTGAAAGGCCACCAAGACCCTGAATTTCGAAATCTTCTTCCTCACCATCCGATAAGTTATACTTGCTCTTCTTGCTTGCTTTCAACTATGAACAAATGAAATAAATAAACATAATTGACAAAAAAAAAAATGAACTCTTCAAGCGAGTAAACATGGGAAAACAAAATTAAACCCGATGCTCCCGCTGAGACCGCATAATAGCCTTATCAAACTCTCCAAGCTCATCATTCTTCTCCCCAATTCGCTTATCCACGAACACCGACGACCTGCCGCTTTGCTCGTACTCCTTGAGTAGCGTTTTCTTCCTCTGCCGTCACCAAACATCAACATTTATATTCCTATTCACTTATATACACATAAATACATAAATTTTTGTGGAATTGAGAGAGAGAGAGGTAAAGAGGTACCTTGTCGATCGCAAGGGAGCGGGCGAGACCGACACGGCGCTCTTCGCCTTTACCTTTTTTCTTGCCGAGGATATCGAATTTGCGGCGGGACCAGATAGTCTCGAAAGGGTTGTCTTTTGGGGTCTTGAGCTTCATTGCCACTGCGTTTGGACCTGACTTTTTGTTCTTCTTGTTCTTGGTTTGGGTGTCACTGCCGGTTCTTTTCGCCGTCTTCGCCATTGGAACCAAGCAGAGAGAGAGATTTTGATCTTTTGCTCAGGGTTTAGGGTTTAGGGTAGTTTTTGTTTGCTCTTGGTTGTTGATAGTGAGCAGCAGGTCAGGTGAGGTTAGCTGTGGGATAGTTGAAACATGGCCCATGGCCCATGGAAGAGCTTTTTTTTTTAATAATTCCTTGAATAAAATTATTTAATTTAACCGCATTACATAATAATTTTATATAAAATTAATTACTTTAAAATCTCTATTAGTTCAATATTATACTAAATAATTCTTATATATCAAAAAATACACTAAATCGTCCCTTTATTTTACTTTCATTAAACAAAATAATATTTTCATCCAATTTTTTCATTTTACCATCAATCAACAACCTAAAAATCAAAATTTGATTAAAATATTTTTTTTAATATTCAAAATATACCTTGTCCCACTTGCAACTTCGAAGTTTTTTTTTTTTTTTTTTTCGTGTCACAACCACTCTTGAACTCTGTCTATGGCTATTCTCAGGTATTTTTCTCCTTCGCAAAGGCTTTTTATTCACCAATTCAAATGAATAATTCTAGTCTACATCGCTTTTTCAATTCGTATGAGTTGCATGTTTAAGAATTAAGTGTACTAGGCACATGTTCGACGAATTGACTCAAAGAGATTTGGAAATACAGACTTCGATTATTATCTCGTATTCTTACAGATTTGCCTGAATGAACTTAATTACATTCATATATGAGAATTAATCATTCGATTAATGGAAGCATATTGAAGTAACTCCTTATCAATTTCCAAAAAACAACTTCATCTTCGTTCACAGATACTCATGCTGCTATTCCATTCTCTGTTGTTGCGTCCATCAAAATAATTATTCGCTCAACATTCAAAAGGAGAAGGGTTAACAGTAACATGCTGAAGTAGCTCCTTATATGTCTCCAAAAATACAATATCATCATCGTTCATAAATACTCGTGCTTCTACTTCACTCTCAGTTCTTGCATCCATGAGTATAACTGAATTAAGCTTAAGATGCAATGTTTCATCCATTTGTAAATTATCTGATGACAAATACCAAGTGGCCCATATAGGCTTCCCCCAACCAAAATTAATATCATGTAGACCAAAGTTACACCACATGTTGAACACAACATGCTCCATTAATCCACCAGGCAATATTGAGCTAGAAAATAAATCTCCCAACTCTTTTATCATCTCATAAAACTTGAAGAACCCACCTTCACCCTGTATTTTCTTAGTCAATTTTTTGTATTGCTTCCCTTAATTGGCTCACTAATCTAATCAACTCATTTTAGTTCCCCAATGAACAATCTGGTAATGGAGCACGGCTTTTTTGTGCATATTCACGTTATGGAGGATTCCAAGTGGTTTATCAAGACCTGTTTTATCCTTGTGAAGGATTTGCTAAGAAGTGCAGTGACAATCTCAACACCCGCGATGCATTCATCAAACTTGAAGAATTAGTTGTTTTGACTCTGTATTAAAACTGGATTTTAGGTGCTATTATTTTTGAGGAATTTTTACGATTGGCGATATGAAAAATTGAAGAATTAATTAAAATTACTGAAAATCCAATTGACAAACCAAAACTAAATTGGGAGATGACTGAGAGCAGAGGGACAAAACAGAGAACATGAACTAGTTTATAACAGCTTAAAAAAAATAACTTTTCATACGGAAAAAATTATTTTTTAAAAAGTGATATTTCTAAAAGTAATTAACTGTATATTTATATTTGGTAAATATAATCTAAAAACTGCTTATAAACTCATAAGGATATTTTTATCTAAAATTCAGCTATTTTGAAAAGTTTCAATTTCTAACTTATCCAAATAGTTAAATTTTAGTTATCCAGATAATTATTTTTATTAATTTTAATATTTACCAAACACTATAAATTGAATCAAAATCAGCTTCTCACAAAAATAAATTATTTTTTTCTTTATATGAGCTGTGTCAAACGGACACATAATAATTTTATAGGTACGATTTGTTAAGTTCTAATGCCACGTCAGTTTCTGGCATTATATTCTTTTTTTTTTTTTTCTATATAAATATAAATACAGTTGAGAAAGAGGTTGAGAATGAGCAGAGGGCACGTTTTGTTCAAAATAAGTTGCCTCTTTTCTGTTTATGTATATGAGAAAGAGTAATCATATATTTTTACAATACTTAAATAGCTAAAAGGGTGGGGCTGAATGGAAGGATTTATTTTTTAATAAAAGTAAAATAAAGGGGTTATTTAGTATATTTTTTAAAATATAATAACCATTTAATATAATATAAAAAAACACAAATATCCTAAAATAATTAACCCTTTTATATATTAATTTATATCTTGCAAGCATTTAATAAAAAAATATTCTTTATACAATCTTTCATAAACTTAGGAAATAATGCTGATTGTACAAATTATTAATTTTATAATTTATATGCATTTATAAAAATTGACTTTTTTTTTTCAAATTTTTGTAATTTTAATTTTACATATTATTTTATAATTTATATAAATTTATTAAAAATAATCCTTTTACAAAAACTTTTATAAACTTATAAAATAATGTTGATTTTATGCATTATTTTGTAATTTACAATCATTCCCAAAAATGATATTTTTTATAAAATTCTCCATGAATTTATGAAATAATAATAATTTTATACATTATTTTATAACTTAAAAACATTTAAAAAATTATTTTTTATAAAATTTTACATAAATTTATAAAATAATGATATTTTATATATTATTTTATAACTTTTAGTATTTACCAAAAAGATTTTTTTATTTTCTATAAACTTATAAGATAATAGTGATTTTACACATTATTTTATAATTTACATGTATTTATAAAAAAATATCATTTTTTATAAAAAAAAAATTCATAAACTTACAAGATCATAATGATTTTACTCATTATTTTATAATTTGTATGTATTTATAAAAATTATTTTTTCTTACAAAATTCTTCATAAACTGATAAATAATGGTGACTTTATAATTTTATAAAATTCTCCTTAAATTTATAAAATAATTATGATTTTATATATTATTTTATAATTTATTAATACTTTTAAAAATATTTTTTATAAAATTTTTTATAAACTTATAAAATAATAATAATTTTACATATTATTTTATAAATTCAAGTAACTAACATTAGAAAGTCTCGTATCTATTATTAGAAGAAAATGAGTGTACCGAATATTATACAATTTTATCAGAGTTTCTTCACCATATACAAAATATATATATATATATATATATATATATATATATATATATATATATATATATATATATATATGTGAGATGTAAACTTATTATTGTGGGTTTAATTTCACTCATGGTTATTGTTTTTTTTTTCTTAATTTCTCACTAATCATCAAAAATTTAATTTGTTATTTAAAAATTAATTCAATATCCTTTAATTTTATTTTCACAATTATGATTATTATATTAAATGGATCAAATAGAAGTATGGGTTAATTACGATTTCTTTTTTGTAAAATGACTCAATATATTAATTTTCTCTGACCTTTTAAAAATATATTAATTTGCCCCTGATAAATATCACAATATACTACTAGACCATTCTATTCAATTTTATTATTAGTTAACCTTAAAATAGTCAACAAAAATAATAAAAATACAGTAAATGTTATTGCCCTTTATTTTAAATTAATTATGCTTTAAAAAAAATTTAGGGTTAAAAAAATGTATTTTTATATTTTTTTTACAACTTTGAAAATAAAATAAATAAAAATATTTTTTATTTTATTTTTTAAAAAATAAAAAATAACAAATAACAAATAAAAAATATTTTTACTTATTATTTTTAAATTTATCAAAATTATGAAAATGAATTTTTTATTTATATTATAAAATTTAAGAAGAAATAATTTAATTTCTCCTTAAATTATTTTTTTAAAATAAAAAATATTTTTATTTATTTTTTATTTTCAAATTTGTCAAGAAATATGAAAATAATTTTTTTAATACTAAAAAATATTTTTTAAAAGTAAAAATATAATGTAATTAATTAAAAATAAAGAGTAATGATATTTTTATTTTTTTATACTTATTGTTAATTATTTTAGAGTTGTCTAACTGTAAAATTAGACGGAATGGTGTATTAATATAACGGGATATTCGTTAGTGAAAAATTAATGTATTTTTAAAAAGTTAGAAAAAAATTAGTATATTAAGTGATTTTATATGAGATAAATAATAATTAACCCTAAAAATATTTACATAATCTATTAATTAAATATCCATTTTAAATAAATTTCACTGTATCAAAATTATTTGGTGTTTTAAATAGTTTGTCATTGCCATATAAATAAACATTCATTATACTGTGTTTTAAACTAGCAATAAAGTAAGAATATTTTAAAAATAGATATTAAAATTTAAATGTTATTAATAAAATTAATGTTAAAAAAATTCATTTAATTCAACTATAATATAAGTTTATTATTTATATATTAAATTGTGCTAATTTACATAATTTTATCTTTTCATTTTTTTATTTTTTTATATTATTATTTAGATTTTTTTATTAAACTAAAATTCAAAATTATATAATTTTAAAAATAATTTTTACATGAGTATTTGGCAACTCAATTGCTAAATTGGAGTTTGTTAAAATTAGTTTTGTTAACATGGATTTTGTAATAAAATATTTATTATAACTAAAAAAAAAAAATCAGTTTGAATGATCAAAATCACATTTTATTATAATAAACATAATTTTTTTGAAATTTTTCTCCAATATTCAAATTATTTTGATTAATTTAGACCGTATTTTGGTCTATTGGTCTATTTTTCATGGGATACCACTCAAAACCACATTTTATTATAATTTTAGTCTCTAATGCCGAACATCTAAAATCACGTTTTATTGTAGTAAAACAGTGTTTTGCTACAGTAAAAAACATGATTTTAGATATTAAGTTGAGGATTTAAACAAGTTCATTATGTGGGTATTTAATAATTTAATTATCAATCGAAATTTTATTATTAAATTGAAAATTTATTAAAATGAATTTTTTCATAAATTGTTAATTATAACTTAAAAAACTCAAAATCATATTTAAATGGCCAAAATTTATTTTAAGAATTTATTGTTAAAAATTCAAAATTATATTTGATTGTAGCAAAATAAAATATACGTCATAATTGAACACTTCAAATTGAGAAACTAAACAATCTTTATGTTATGGGGGTGTTTGGGTGTAAATAATATTTTAGAAAAAAAAATTTTAAAAATGTCGTTTCAAAATAAATTAAAATATGTAGCTTAAATTTTTTTTGTTTTTAAGTTTTAAAACTACGTTTTGAATTAATCTGACAAATACTCCAAAAATTTATTTAATATTTTTTAAATTTTAAAATAACGTTCGATATCTATTTTAATGACATCTAAATACCTCTACAATAAGAAATCAAAAGCCATTAATTGAAACGAAATATTAAATTTTTAACTCAAAATTATTTATTTAAATATTTGATAATAAAATAAATAATAAATTTTAAATTAAATTTATTTTTTTATAAATATTAAAATTCAACTCATTTAAAAAAAATAATTTCAATAAAAATAATTTTTAATTTAATAATTTTTAATTATTTATAATCACTTTTTCCATAAATTTCTTCGAACACTTCAATAGTCACCTGCTTACTTAAGGTAGAGTTTCGGCGAATTCAAATTTCAAAAATTAAGTAAAAGCCAATAGTATGCCAATGAGCGCGCTGCCAATACAAAACGCAAAGGGCAAAAAAAAAACCTTATTTTATTTTATATCATATAATAATAATTTTTATAAAGGGTCCCACTAATCACGGTCTCTGAGCTGCGCGCCTTCAAGTTCGAGTAAAAGATCAACATTAAGAAAAACGACACCGTTTATCTGAAACTTCCCTATCGAAATGTGTCCCCACATTCTCAACGGCAAATCCAAAATCCCAGACAAGAGTAACAGAATGTACAGTTCTCGTAATTTAAACAACAAACTAGGGGCAATCAAGTAATAACACTGCCAGCTTTCAGTTCCATATTCATACAGGTACAGTACCAGAAAAAAGCTGCCGAGTTGGGGAGAGGGAAAAAATACTACTCTTTGGGTTCTCAAATGGAAGAATCACAGGTAATTCAAATTGATTAGCCGCCGCTGCCACCGTCGCGGCGATGATTGGTGTTGATTTTTCTTTTTCTGTTATGATTTTTTGAAAAATGTGTATTTTGTTTGTATATAGAACATGGTGGCATTGAAGAAGGCGTATGCTGAAATGATACTGAACACGGCGAAGGAAGCTGCAAATCGAGTTATGGCGTCTGAGAAAAAAGCGATTCGCTATCAGCACGATCTTTTTAGTACTAAAGATGAAGCGCTTCGTTTACTTGTTCGGTTAAAGCAAATGATCGATGCTAAGGTAATTTTTATTTTTTATGAAACAATTAGATGTGATAATAACAATGTGTTTGATTTTAATTTTAATTTTGTTGTTTGATTATATCTCTCTTTTTATGAATTTTGAATGCCATCGATTTTGAAACGAATTGTATTTTTTTTCCTTGCCGTTTTGGGTTTGCTTATGTGTTAGAACAGTTGAGTCTACATTTTTTAGCCAATTTAGGTTGCAAATTTTGATGCTTTTTCATTTAGCACTCACTATATTCTTATGAGGGTCAATATATTCTCAAAATTAGGAAAAGGCGGTAGATTAGTTGACATAGTGAGTGAGGACATAATGAGTTCTTCAAACTGCTAGGTGCTGTTTTCAGTTATTAGACCTCTTTGTTCTATTTGTGGTGGCCATCAGTGTACTAATAATGATATTTAAGTTCTTATCCCAACTCAGGCAGCCGGGCAGCCATACCTCTCAATATTTATCAACTTGCTTCTCCTTTGTAAATTGAATCCATTGATTCCATTAGTTATGTTTTCTACACTTTCTTTTTGGCATGTAATAAATGACACAAGTAGGTGGTAGAAAAGTTCAGTGTCAGTGATTCCTATTGCTTGTGAAAATGATTATGAATTTGGTTTTGCTCAATTTTCTTTCCATAATCATGTATTCAAGATTAGGAGCCTAACCTTTTAGATTTAAGCTTGAAGTTTCTGAATTTATTCTTGAAGTTTCTGAATATATTAGCCATGTTCATCTGCATCTATAATATGTCAACATCTCAATTCTTGTCTAAAAGCTTTAGCATGAAGGAGTGTTGCACTACATCTTTTTAATGTAGCATATATGCAAAAGACCTTTTATTTGTATACGATTCATGGAGATCTAAAAAGAACATCCTAGCACTAGGCTTCCCACCTAGGGGCTTTAGGGAGAGTCAGATGTATGCAACCTTTCTCTTACATTGCAAAGAGGCTATATCTGTGGTTTGAACCTGCGACCTTCAAGACACAATGGAGTAATCTTAGCGTTGCACCAGGGGGTCTAGGGCTCACCTGTTGTGAACTATAGTCTATAGGGAAATATAGCCTTCTGCAAGCATCAAGGAAATCTAGTTTTATACAAAATTTAAATGAAAATATATTGTTTTTCAAGTGGTAACTGGACTTGTACATCACTATCCTCCATCAAACTTAAATGTCAGGAATAACTGGGAGTTCATTTACTTGAGTCTTACACACTGAAATGTATTGAAAGATCTTTTGGTTCTTCTTTTAGACTTATTTGAAAAGAATTCTGATCTTTTATAGTCTTGTTTTTTGAAATTTGATGAAACAGGATTTCCTATGTCTCTATTCTGGGAATTGGCCCTATAGTTACCAAGGGCAGTCTTTTTCTTCTACATGTTAGGCTACTACGGTAATTGATTGTTGGTTCATTTGGTAAGATATAATCAAAGTAGGTTTTAGCTTTGAATCTTACAAATAACACTAAAAACAAGTACTGGAATATAAAAACTGGGGTCAAAGGCACATACTCGCTTGTATAAATGCTCTTTTTTTTAGGTTGAGCAAGGACCCAGTGGCTGCCATTAGCAAACCTTTAGCACATTTTATTTGTTCTTTGTCATTGAGGGGCAAAAGCCTTCATCCAGCAATAGTTCTTTGCCATTTAACATTAATGCTTTGCCAAAAATTTGTTGTTGCAGCTCTTGGAATTGTATTTATTTACTTGAGTTTTAACATTTATACATAATTCACTGCCTGTCCAGTTCAATTGAAATTTTCACTACAGTTAACCAAGAAAACTAGATTAAATGCCTTGTTACATTTATATATGCTGCATTTGGTGTTTTAAGGAATTAATACCATAATGTCCAATTTTTCCCTATTTGCAGATAATTGAAACAGAGATAGCATCCTCAAGCCAGCAAACTAAAATTGATGAGCTTGAAGCACAGCTACAGGAAGCCGAGGGTGTCATAATAGATCTTAGAGCCGAGTTGCAATGGGTACGTGATAAGTTGGAAAAGCTGAGGGACAACCAAGTCCAGCCTTTGAATGGAAAAATCACAAGGGGTGATGAATTCTCTTACCAAAATGGAACATCTGAACCATATATACTACCTCCTAATCTGGAACTCCAACCTGTGACAACTTCTGACATGACGAACACATTATTTGATCAGAGAATTTTGGATGTGAATTATTGCAATATGGAACAGAATGAGCAATTGAGTGTCTCTCAACTTGAAAGTAATTCTTCTCAAAATTCTGAATTAGCCTCAATAATTATGGGAAACGAGGAACCTGAGCTGTACAGAAATGGATGTACTCACAGAATTCATGCATTGGAAGGGAACTTACTGTCTGGAAAATTGCCTTCTTTTGGAGAAGATGATGAGCATTCCCTTATAAAGAGTCAATTGATCATCAAAGGAAGTAATAAAGATGATGGGCAATGTGCTGTTCCTCCTCCCAAGACCAAGAACTTGGAACCAATGAAGAACTTTTGTGGGGAAGAAGTAAGTAAACATGTTAAGGTCCGCACTTTAAGACGAAGAAGGTCAAGGTTTGGGAAAACCAAACCAAAGCGTAGGTCTTGTCCTGGTCAACTTAAGAAAACTTATCGACCACCGTCCATTCTTTCTCGTTGCAAAAGATACTTGGTGAATGGAAATGCTAAGCCTGATGAATGTTCATGCACCCCACCATCTAGTAAGGCTAATGATATGGATATGGAGAAGCATTCTAGTGAATTCAAAGAAAAATTGGATTGCAAAAACAGCAGCTTTGTGGATGAGAATGAAGAAAAAAGACATAAAAAGGTGCAAAGTTGGGATGTCATGCCTACCTCATTCACATCCTATCCTGATGAGCATAAAATCCATGGTAATGCCAAATCAGGTGAAGATCAGTCAAGGATGATTGAAAATGAAGTTAAGTTGAAGCCAATGCCCCGTTTGGATCCAGTGTTAACACTAATTAAAGGTGGCGTGGATCCTATTTCTGGCTCTAAAAATGTGTCAGTGAGTGTGAAGGCATTAAATAAATCTGGTATTGTCCAGAATTTTGCAAACAAGGACATGAAGTTAGTAGATGAGTTGGTAAAACAGGGATGTAAGACTGCTATAAATTCATCTTTTCCAAGTTATGAAATTAACCCTGTGTTGGTTGACATGCCACTGGTATATTCTGATTTGGAATCCAAAGAAGCTATGGTTGATATACCACTGATGTATTCTGATTTGAAAGATGCCAAAGCATCCAAAGAACCTAAGGGGCTTCCTAGTCAAATGGATAATGGCAGAATTCTTAAATACACCTTCCAAAGGAAACGCAAGAAGGAAGCCTTAAGCAGTCCTGATCAAAATACTTCTTTTGATCAAAAGACTGTAAAAAGAAGAGCCACGAAAAAACAAAATGATTCGCCAGAGCCACAGAAATCTAGTGTGATAAATGAATCGTCTAGAGATAGTCAGAGATTGGCTCAGGTTGCTTGTCAGGTTGGTTTCTTTTATCTTTTCCATTACCTTCTTAAACGTTTTGAAGGCTTATCCAAGGGAATTCTAAACATAGTGGATGATTTCTGCCTGCACAATGGGTTTGAATCTACTTGATAAATGTTTTTACGAAAATATTGTCAGTTTGAAATTGGTTCAACCAGGGAGTCAATAATTTCAAACTACATATCTTATTTACTACTTAGAGACATAAAAATTGAGACTTCCATTTATTCTTAGGTAGAATATCATTTGAAATTCATGTGGTTGATAATTATAATTGTCTAGCCAGATAGATGTTTTGATCTGGCCATCTATTGTGTAAACACATAAAGTTTAGTGGATTAAATCTTTAAAATTTAAAACAATAAAATTAAAACTTTAAAATTAACCTACTTTTCCTTTGAAACAATCAGTATTTTTTTTTAGAAGGTTAGGTGAACTTGGATGCCTTTTCTTTATTTATTTTTAAATTTTCCTTTCAGAGATCATTTCAATTAAGTGGTTGCTAGTTGAATAACAGTATTATTTTTCTTTTTCTTTTCTTCTTGGTTGATAAGAATTATACTTTTTAAAAATTAGGTTTGGCACAGTAGTTATTGGAGTTGACTTGTTATGGGTTTTGGCCTAGACTATGCCCTTCCCTCAAAAAAAAAAAAAAAAAACAAAGGAATTATACTTCTTTGTTATTAAATACCAAAATGGGTTTCAATACTCATCATTGCTATTTTGTATCTGACCATTTATCCATTGGTCAGCACTTTTTTGCTCTATATAATATATTACTTGCAAGAAATGGAAAAATTTTCCTACGATAGATTTACCTTGATTCTCCTAAACTAAATGCCTAGCTTTGCCACTGGATATGCCCATCTCTTATTTTATTTTATTTCTAATGTTTCAGTGCTTTAGCCTTTATTTGCATGTCTGGGTGCCTGTTGAATTTATAGTTACTAGAATAATAGTTTCTAATCTCATTCTTTTCCATTTTCCTCTTACGCAGCTTATTTCTTTGTCTGGGAAAAGATGGTGGTAATGAAGGTAATTGTTCCTCAAGTCCAACGGAAAAAAGTTGTATGTGATGCCCAAATTCAACTATTCTCACCTTTTATTTGATGATACTTGCGCAAATACTTCTTTTCTTAAAGAAACAAGAAAACCAGCTGCTCACATTGTATGAGAGAGAGTGAAAATTAAAATTTTCAATTTCAATTTTCTTACATATTCATGCCCATTTTGTCTTCCCTGTAATTTTCTCTTACTGCATAGAGAAGTTAGTTTCTAAAATAGTTGCCAGATTGGCCCGGCAGGCTATTATATGTATATTTAGTAATCAATCCTGTGATAAATATCTTCTTATAGTTAATATTCTTACTTTAATCCCTTGCTTCAGCATTCGTTCTTTATGCATAATTATCTTTTGCTTTCTTCTTACTAACATCCGGTAGCGAAAAGATACTGGTGATTTCATACTGTGAATTGTTAGTTGATTCTATGAATTTTGACTGAGCAAATCAGGATTTATAGCACTAGTTATAAGGATCTCTGCTTGCATCTGGTTCATTCTGTAGTCAACATTTCATTTTCATTGAACTTGACTTCAAAATGAAAATTTCAAATTCCAGTTAATGGACCGTCTCTACGAGTATTGATACGTACTCACCTTTATTAACAGAAAAAGCACCATAGCTTTTGTGAAGGCCTAGAAAAAGAAAAGAAACAAAAGAATAATTCTCTGCTGGTTGATGCTGGTAGTGAATCACGGGGCATGTGGGGTTTAGTATTTCTGATGATTTTAAGGTATGAAGCGGGCGTGTACGTTCGATCAAACACCTTTCATTTCATTGTTTATTGGCTCTTATATTCTCCAGCAAAAAAAATTGCTCAACTACTGTTAAAATGTGCTTTTTCTTTGTAAAAGACATGCATTTGATTACGAGTCCCCCCTGTCTATATGCAAATTCTGATAATAATCATTTCACTATCACTTTTGTTTCCATTTAATTTATGCTCAATTTCAACTTTCCTCCAAGAATATGAGAGCAAGTAAAGTATCATGTATTTTTGTAGTTAAGATGCTTTCTATTATTTATTTATATTCTTTTTATGCAAAGTATAAAAGATGAGAAATATGGACTTTTTGTAATAGAAGTGAAGCATTTCTCTGCAGAGTGTATCAAACAGTATGGATAGTTAGGCAAGGTCATTATTTTCTTCTTTTTTCTTTTTAATAAAGACAATTTGTTTACTTCAGTGCATTAATCATCCCAAGTTTTATTAATAGTTCTTATATTTTGTTTTATTATAATAATTATATACATTAAATTTTAGTGGCTGAGAGTCAAGATTTTAACTGTAAATGAAGGACGAAATTAAAAAAGTAATTTTAGATGGATCAATAATTAATCGTGTTTAAAAAGTTAGACTTAAATAGATAAAATAAATTTTTTTTTATAAATTAAGGTTATTTTTAATTAATTTTGAGTGGGCCTATTTTTAATTCTATATTAGAAAACTTTATTTAAATGAGTTAAATAAAATTTTTTATATAGGTTAATGAAATTTCTTTTCATCTGGATGGCTCAGACTCATTTAACCCCCCAATAAAGGGTCGGTCCCTTCTAAATAATAATATTTGAAAATATAATAGAAATGTGTTGTTGTTATTCATATAAAAGTGACTTTACATTAATATGTCTAATTTTAATTTTATATGAATTCATTTTAATCATATATGAGATTCATTCTAATTTAAATATAAATAATATATTTCAATCATATCTAATATTTTTTTTTATATATAATAAAGAACAATATAACATAAATAAAGAGATACAATTACATTATTCCTAATTGACAGAGCAATACTCATTATTGAAACTTGACCTGACTGCACCACTTGATAGTGATAGTGTAAGACTAAATGCATGTATGATGTAGACCATAAATTCAGATTTCAACTTCACACACCTAATGCTTAAAAATTAAAAAAAAAAAAAACTTAATGACTATACATCAAGGATTTTTCTTTTGGGCAAACAGTTTTAAAATAAAAAAAAAAATCACCCTTTTCAGTATTTCTTTTCTTGAGGCAATGACAAGAGTAGGCGAAATCCAATGTAGAAAAAGTAAAGGCATTACCCCAGCAAAAAGCACATTGGCAATTCCAAAACAATGGCATGCCTTGGTTGATGGCATTGATGTGCACGCCAAGGCCAAAACAAATAGAAACCAATATAACTAAATTCTTGAGTTGGAGCAATCATAAGGTAAAATTGCAGGTAAAAGCATGTTTGCTTGTCTCCTCTACCACCTGCACTCTCATTAGTCACCACTCATGTCTTCTTATCATCACACACACATGCCCTAAAATTAACATTTCAGAACACCTCTCTCTCTCTCTCTCTCTCTCTCTCTTTAATTTCTTTCCCATTCCGCATATATAAATATGGTCCTTACAAGTCCATTCTCAAATTATTACCAAAAAAATAAACACACACACACAATGGATCATATCAAAGAATATGAGAGAGCAACAACTGGGAGAGAGCAAGAAGATGGTGATGATTATTATATGCACAAGATTTTATTTGTAGCAGCAGGAACAACTCTAGCTATGGCATGTTTAAAACAATTTTTAGTGTTATTTTTCGTCGAGCAATGGCGTTCGAGAGTCTTTTTAATCCTAAATCTTATTCTTTTAGCTATTTTTTTCACTTCCATTAACTCGAATTCGAGCTCAAGTCAAGAAAATCAAGAAAGTGATGATGATGCAAAGATGATGATTCAAGAAAAGAAGATAAACAAACAATGTGGTTGGTCTACCAAAGCTATAGAACACAAGAAATGCCACAAATTAGGTAAGAAGACGAAGGATGAACACGAGTCAGTGCTAGAGCCAGAGCAAGAACAAGAGCACATTAAAATCGATGGTGGGGCTCATAAGTTGTCTAAAGAAGAGTTGAATGAAAGAGTTGAAGCTTTCATTGCAATGTTTAGGCAACATTTGGTTTCTGATGCAATAAAATGTAGAAATCAGATCCTTTCTAGGCCTAAACAAAGTTTATTTACTCTTTCAAATGAGAGGATAAAGTCAAATTTGGGCATTTATTAGTGTTGCATTTACTGAGATTCTGAGGATAAAAATGTAAATTCCGTAATTTTCGGAGTTAATTTGCGAACTTTTTTTGGACCTTTTGTATCTATCTATTATTATTAAAACTCGCTTCAAATTTAATTCACAAGTTCATTATTATTATTATTCTTTTTTGGGTAATTTGATTTGGCTTATCTATTAAAAATGCAATTTTGATTCTTTATTTCATTGTTTATTTTATTTTTTATCTTATATTTTTTTTTATATTTTATATTATCTATTTTTATGACTGATGTCTTATATTATTTATATCCGTCATATTATTTAAATATTTTTTTTTATGAATGATATAAAGAAAAAAATACACAAAAAGTCAAGGATATAGGATATGTACTCTTAAAATTTTTGGATTTTTTTAAACATATTGAAAAAGTAAAAATTATTTTATTTTTATGGTTAGAAAAAAAAATTCAAAAATATAAAATACCTAAAAATATTTTTTAAAAAATACTGTATATCTAAAAATATTTTTCTAAAAATATGATATATATTAAATAAATATTAAATATATACCAAATATATACTATACATATATCAAATATATATCAAGAATCAGTAAAATTAAAAAAAAAAAAAAACTTTAAAATTGAAAAAAAAAGTCAAAAAATAATATATTTGTGTAATATTTCCTAAAATTTTGGGAATATTACATAAATATATTATTTTTTGACTTTTTTTTTCACTTTTATTATTTTTAGTATATGTTTGATATATGTTTGATATATGTATAGTACATTTTTGATATATATCGTATTTTTGAAAAAATATTTTTAAATATATAATATTTTTTTAAAAAATATTTTTAAATATATAATATTTTTAAATTTTTTTTTCTAACAGTAAAAATAAAATTATTTTTTTTTTTTCTATACTTTTGAAAAAATCCCAAAGTCTTTTGCAAACATCTACAAGAAAATGAAGAGTCCATCTGGGTCCCAATATGTGATTGGAATTCTAATTGCTCACCTTCTAAAAAACTGGGCTATTTCTTTGGTGCACTATTTGGGCCGTTGGATCCATAAAATTAGATCCTTTCCATTTATTATTTCAAATTGAAATCTATTTTAAATTAATTTTTATCACTACGTTAAAAGAATGTATGAATTTAAAGGATTTGAATGCATGTGAGGATAGAAATCAAGCTTTATTGTATGACACTCAACGTGAAATAAATAACATACATAAATGAATTGAATGGTTGTACAATTAATGGACTATGGAGTACAGAGTCTAGGTGAGTTAAGTAAAGCCATTTATTATAATTTATTTATTTTTTTAAGGGTAAGTTAAAAATATAAACATGGTGCCTAATTGGGGGCAAAGGTCCAAAGTGGGTGGGGGATAGGGAAAAGATGATTGGTATCATATAATAATAATGAAATTAAAATTGATATTGATAGCTATTCATAAAAAGCCACAAATCTCATTTAATTCTTCTTATTAGAATGTCGCAACTTATTTAATTTAAATATTTTATTTTATTTGATATCTCATTTTCTATTTTATTTAATTTTATGTGTATCATATTATTTTTTTTTTAAATATTTTACCAGTCAATAATTTTTATTAATAATACGACACATATAAAATATATGAAATAAAAAATAAGACATCAAATTATACATAAAATCCTAATTACAACTTATTATAAATATAATAAAAAATAAGTGAGAATTTTGAAAGGTGTGAGAAACTCTTAGTTGAATCAAAGAGGAGTGAAAACTAGTTGTGGTAGAAACATAGTATTTTTTCTCTTTCAAGCTCTTTTAAGGAAAAATTCAGCATTTTTCTAGTGTAGGTTTGGTGTTTGATGTTTGAAATTATTTAATTCAAGAAATGGTTAAGTTTTTTTTTTTTTTTTTTTTTTGAGGAGATTAAAGTTGTCCATATCTTAATAAGAAGAGATCATTCTGTATCAAATATTCAGTAGTGATTTTGTGTCTCTTCATTTTTGTTTGCTGTTTATTCGTCTGATTTAATTAATTAAAGTCATCTTTCTTTTAAAAAAAAATTATATATTATATGTCTATATAATTAATTTAATTTTTTAATTAATTTTTTAAAATTTTTAATTAGTCATCCTAAAATTTTTTTTATAAATAATTTTAAATTTTAATTAATTATCATTATATAAATATAAAAGATTAATAAAAATATATTTAATTAAAAAAATATTTTTATGAAAAATATAATTAATTATTATTTCTTAAAATAAAAAAATTTAGTTTTTTTTTTCTCCTATTAATTTCTGTCCCATTAGATAATTTTTTTTTTATTATGAAATTTATTGTAGTTATTATTTTTGTCCCAAGACACTTTGCTAAAAAAATCTACCTGTCCATTAATATTTTTTTTGCACATTTTATAAAAAGCATTGAATTTTTCATGCTATTTAGGGCTAATAAATTGCATATATTACTTTCCTGCAATAAAAAGTTGGGCCCAAATCGAAAGTTTTTGTCCATCGTTTTCTAGAGTAATGGCCTCTTTGGGCCCACTATACCCTACAATCATCACCCAATAGAAATTAGGAAAATTACATAAATATATTTTATTTATTTTTTTCATTTTTACTATTTTTTTCCTTTCACTTTTTACTCATTTTTTTTTATATTTTTTGATATATTTTATATATGTCGTACTTTTGAAAAAATAATTTTAAATATATAATATTTTTAAAAATATATTTTTGCAATAGCAAAAATGATTTTTTTTTGGATTTTTTTATAAAAATTCCTAGAAATTATATAATATTAATTTCTTATAATTATAAGCTATAAAATATAATTTTCTTATAATTTAATTAATATATATAAGATGCTAAAAAGTATTAAGAAGAAAATTTGCAAAAATATAAATAAGTAAATAAATATAACTAAATATCAAAATATTTAATTGAGAATCGTCATTTTAATGATACATTTTACTCTTAATTAAAGTTAATTACATAATATAAGTTTACATTTTACTATTTATATTTTAACACTCGTAATGACATAAATCATAAAAAAATATACACTTAAGAAAAATCACTATGTTATATAAGAAAAAATAATTGAATAAAAATATATAATTAAATATTTAAAAATCAACAAAAGAAAAACTAATATTTTTATTATAAAGTTGAACAAATTTTTAAAAAAAATAAAGAAATCATAAATGCAAGTTATAAAGCTAATTTAGATTACAAATCTCATTAATTAATAATAATTGTAATAATTGAAAATTAAAATTAAGTTTGTAAGTTACAACTCATAATTACATACATTTCTAATATATTTATGATTATTAAAACTATTTAATGATTTATGTGACAACTCTTTTGAAATGATAATAATTAAAAATAATATAAAAAGTAGTAAATATGCATAATTAACAATATTTAGCCATTTATATTTAGTTATTATATTGTTTAACATAGTTTTAGATTTTAGAAGACTTGTATCACTGACCTGTTAATGGGCAAGAAGTATACTCCAAATCTCATGTTCATGCTAATATAGACAATTTTTTTATTTTTTTTATTTTTATTTTTTATTTTTATGATGCTTGTCCCAAGATTGTTATTTAATACGAAATTAGCGAATTTAAATTAAGAGTTTGTATATTAGTATTAATTTCGTATCAATTCATTTGAAGTATAAAAATAATCGTATCGTATTCGTATTGATCTACTAACTCAAAAATAACATATTTAACCCGTTAATATATATATATTGTGTTAATATATTTAATTGAATATATTTATGATTTATAATATTTATATATAAATATTGTTCTTAATATTCTATATAAATTTATATTTAATTACATTTTATGTAATAATATAAATTATAAGGATTAATTTAATAAATTTAATAATTTTTAAATATTTAAATAAAAATTTAATTAATTTAAAATTTTAAACGTATTATTCGTATCATATCATATTATCTATTAATTAAATGAATCGTGTTCGTGTTTAAATTTTTGACATAATAAATTAATAGTGTCGTGTTTATATTAACTCTTAGTATATCATGAATATATGTCAACATGATTTGAATACAACCATTAATACGAATTCTCAACCTATAATTCATATTTCCGATTCTTATTGCAACTTTAAATTACATTTTGAATTTATTGTACTCCCTGTTTGCTATAGTTGTACTTTTTTTTTTTTCACTTAAATTCTCAAAATTTTAGATAATATTTTTTCATAAGAAAAAGTAGACTCGTTTATTAATTAAATTTAACTTCGAGAATGTTAATTTTTTTTCTAAATCTAAAATCTGAACAGTTCAATCCATAATTTTTTTTTTTTATAAATTAATACATGCAGTGATAGTGCAACATATGAACAAATATAGGAGAAGGTCATTAATGATATTTATGTTCAAAATATTTGGAAAAAAACCTCACAACCAAGTTGGGTCTGGGTACAAACGCAGCAGTTTTGACCTTCCAATTCTTGGTTGAAATAGTAACAATAATAATAATAATAATTCGGATGATCTGTCTTATTTGATGTCTCATTTATTTTCTTTTATAAATTTTTTTATATCACATTACTATTTTTTAAAATGTTTTAATAACTAATAATTTTTCATTAATAATATAACACATATATAAATATTTAGAATAAAAAATAAAAAACCAATTGAGATAAAAAATTCATATCGAGATAATAATAATTGATTGAAGTCCTAAGTATTGTCTCATTCAATAATGGATAATCATACCTTTCATGCTAGGACATTCCTAATTTATGGGGCATCTTAGAACAAGTTGAACAGTGCTAAGAGGGACCCAGTGCCCTTCTAAACTCTATCCCCAGCAAAAATAACTGAAATCTTATTCAAAAACCATAATTAAATCTCAGAAAAACACCTCATAACAATCATATTCCTTCTTCTATAAGAATATATAGGTTCTATAATTATTTTTTGCTAGTGCAATATTATGACTTTAATTTTATGTACTTGTTTTTTTTGGCAAGAAACATGTTTATGATAAAATGTGTATTTCATTTGAGAAAATTGATAGAATGGCCATATAATTAATTATCATAATTTCTCTTGTGTTATTTAATTAATAATTTAATAATTCAATATTTATTTCATAATATAATGAAATGAATTAAGATTTTGAAATTTATGAAATTTGTCAAAATCTATAGAATTAAAACATAAGTCTTAATTAAGATTAAGATTAATATTTATCCTGTGATATATTTAGTTGAATTAAGATTAAGTCTTAATTTGGTTGCTTAATATATAACACAGTTTATCTTGTAGATATTTTAATTGATAATTATATAACATATATAAAATAGTTAAAAAGTGAAAATTTTGTACGTAACGTAAATATTTCTCAATTCAGTACCTCATCAACTGTACGTACGCTAAGCATAGGCTGCATGTTAATATTACTCAGTTCTGCAGCTCATTACCAGCACGTACACTAAGCACAGGCTACATATTGGCATGTACTGAGTACAAACAAAGAGATAAGAAAAATAAGTACAAATGATAATAGTAAATAAAATAATTGATTTAATGGTATAAAATTTATGGCTGAGGAATTATATTTAAATTTTAATTATATTAAATTAATATTAATTATGAAACGTGAATGAAAATTAATCTTATAATTTTTATAAGCTCTTATTTTTAAATAAATAATTTTCAATGTACATATGGTAAAGTTAGAAAATGAAAAAAGGAAGGCAGAAAACATCTATGTCATGAAGAGTGACAAAAGCATATCTAAAATGATGATTTACTATGGAAAAATCCATATCAGTAGCATCAGGAACCATTACTGCAATGGGCCATATGACCAATAATGAATAGAGATGGAGATAAGAACTTCATATATATATATTAGGAACTCACCTACCATAATTTATTAGCTTGCAGTATATATATTTTAGTTGAATTTTATATTTAGTTTACCTTAAACTACTTTATTTCCTTTAAATTCATGTGGTTCGTTCTTCTATATGTATAATTATTCTACGTTGCAATAAATATACTCAATTTTTATTTTTATTTTATATACTTTAATATTGACATTAATACATTTCTTGTTAAGCTTCAACCTTTGTAAAGCCAAGTACTATACTTGCACATATTTTGTAAGAATTCAATTTTAAGTTAAAAAAAATAGTCATTTTATAAGAATGAAATCAAACTAAAAAGAAAGAATTTTATAAGAATTGAATTCATTTAATAAAATTTAAAATACTTTCATTTAAATTAAATATAATTTTTTCATAAAAATAAAATATGAAAATAATTATATTTTTTATTATTTAATTATTCTGAATAATAAAATTCAAATAAATTTTATATTTTAAAATTTATTCTAAATATATGAATTATATAATTAATTGAATTAAATTTTTACACATGATTTATTTCAAAAAGGACATGTATTTATCTTTTACTAATAACAAATTTACAACGCAATATAATATTCGAATTAAAAGGGTTAAATAACTTGTTTTTGCTAATCTAATCTATAATATATATATAAATATAAAGCTTATACATAAATTTCACAACAACTTGACACGTGGCAGCTCATTAGTGAAGTTTATTTTGCCATATGAACTCAATGGTCTACTTAGCATAAGTTTATTGGTCGCAAATAAAAATTTGGCATCTTATTAAGTAAATGTATTTGTGATATATATGAACAGTTTAATTTGTTATTTTTCTATTTAAATTCTCTATTTTTTATTATTTTCTTCTAATTTTTCCCATTTTTATAAAAACATTACTCTTATAAATACCAATAAATTGAATATTATCATAAACATCTATTATAATAAATGATAACATTAAAACATGTAGTAGATACTTGAAATGAGTTGCTCACATGACATACAAATAATCAATTAATAAAATCTTCTGAGAATTTATTAAATAATTTAACAATTAAAATTATTTATAAACATTTAATTTTGAAAGATTAATTAAAAATTTTAAAAAATTAATATTAAAAAATTAGATTAATTATATAGACGTACAACGTACACTTTTAAGTGGGTTGAATGTGAAACCTCCCATTTGTCTACCCGATTATGATCGGGTATTCAATGATTACCCTTTATTAAAAAATTAATGTTTATAATTATATATAAACAAAGGAACGAAATTCTCGTAAAGCTCAGGTGAGGCAGGGCCATTTGAGTGAACAAAAATCTCTATTAACTTATAGAAATTTTCTTATTTAATATATTTAAATATAATTTTTTTATATAAAATAAATTTTTAATTCATCTAAAATTAATTAAAAATATTATTAATTTATATAAAAAATTTTATTTAACTTATTTAAATATAATTTTTTAAATAAAATTAATTTTTGACTCATTTAATATTTATTTTTTAATTTTACACTTATATAATTAGTTAATTATTTAATGAAAAGATAATAAAGTTTTAACAAGTGTCAAGAGGTAGTTTGACAATGAAAAATTGAAAATCTGGAAGGCACCCTATACCTTTATGTATGAAATTAATCATAATATGCAATATTCATCATAAAAGTCATTTAAGATTTGATTGTACCATCAGAAACGCTCAAGAACGGTAATAAAGCATGATGCTGTGGTACAAACTGTCACCTCAAAATACAAAGAGCCTGCAGGTATGTTTGGTTCAACACTCTATTTTAAAACATACGATTTCAAAAAAGAATTATTATATTTAATTTTTTTTTATTTTAAAATTTTAAAATAATATTTTAAATTAATCATTTAAATACTCAAAAAATTATTAATATTTTTTAAATTTTAAAATAATATTTTATTTTTATCTTAAATAGATTCAAACATTCTTCGACACCAAAAAATATTAAACAGCATTTGAGAATGGTGCTTTATGCGGATTGTTTGCATATGAAGATAAATAATATGTTAGTTAAACTATCCTAATTTCTAATGGTCCAGCTTAGCTGTATCCATATATAGTATAATATTAGATTGTTTGACTTTAGAAAAAAACTGTAATAATAAAACTTGTCAGGTAAAAATCCCACGGGACATACGTGAGCACCACCACCACCACCAAACAGTTCAAAAAATCAAGTAAATGATAGAAGCTTGTGAGGCCTACATCTTTCTCCATTCCTATTCGTTATTCACTGAATAGATAAATAAATTACACCATGAAATGTAGCAGGGAACCTTCTCCATCTTCTTCCTTTCTTCTTCTTTTCCTACCAAGCTTTGACTTTACATGAAATTTCCTATCTTTCTCTATTCTCTTGGAATTTTCAGTTGAAATGGTTTTAAGTTTTTTGGGTTTTTTTCTTTGTTTCAATCTAATCACTTTGGTCTTTGGCGATTAATACTATGGTTCTTCACAGTGAAACCTACATTTTGTATTGTCATTGATGAATCAAAACATAACCAACCAACCACTATGCTAGAAGATAGAAAACAGATTTCAATTTGAATTCAGGCATGAGATATTGCACAAAGTAGAGATCTACTATCTATCTTGTTCGATCTTGTACTTGTGGCATGGACTTGATCTTTGTTCCGAGATATGCATAGCGAGAACCAGAAGTCCAAAACCAAGACAATTCGTAAGTGGTTTAAAAGAAAGAACAAGAGAGCAGAAGCAAATTACTTGAATGAAGTTTCAGGTTCAAATTTCTTTCTCGCTTACTTTTATTCTACTTCTTAAAACAATATTTGGCTTTCAAGTGCCTTGTTTTGTTACAGACGATAGTGAAGATGAAGCAGATGATAATCTTCACGATGTTTCTTTTCGGTCATCAGAGATTGATCCATGCATTTTAACTAATGAGTTAAGGTAAAAAATTTTACTTTTTTCTTTGAAAATTATCAATTATCATATAACTTTATATACATATTACAGAATTTTTGTTGGCACATGGAACGTCGCCGGAAGGTCTCCAATAGGAAGCCTAGCAGTAGATGTGGATGAGTGGTTAAATCTGAAGGATGCAGCTGATATTTATGTTCTTGGGTATGTTATAATTTTAATGGCATTCTTTTTCGTTTTTAAATTTGAATGTTTTAGAAATGAAGTCTTTTTAACAATAAAATTTGTTTTCACCTGCAGATTTCAAGAGATTGTGCCTTTAAAAACCAGAAACGTAATAGGAGCAGAAGACCCAACAGAAGCAACAAACTGGAACTTGCTTATAGGAAAAACTCTAAATGATAAATATGGGTGCCCGTGGTTGACTCCTATGACAAATCGAATCTCAAGTGATAACTACCAATTCGAGAAGATCTCTAATTCAGAAAGAAGAACAAGTTTTAGTGGCTTTTCTGGGATCCAAATGAGAGAGAGCTCAAGGACACAAAACGAGAAGTTATATGGGGGAAGCAAGTACAAGCTAATGGCAAGCAAGAAGATGGTTGGAGTGTTTATAAGTGTATGGATGAAGAAAGAATTGCTGAGAAAGTATTGCATATCAAATGTGAGAGTTAGTTCTGTGGCTTGTGGTATCATGGGTTATTTGGGAAACAAAGGTTCAGTTTCAGTTAGTATGTCTATTGAAGGAACAAGTTTTTGCTTCGTTGCTGCTCATTTAGCTTCTGGTGAGAAAAAAGGTGATGAACGCAGAAGGAATCACCAAGTCTTGGAGATTTTTAGGCGAACTGCTTTTCCTCGATCCTCTAAAGACGATGATAATCCTCATCCTCTCACCATTTTAGGACATGAGTAAGTGGTCCTCTCAACAATCAACTTCATCAATATAAGATAAAAATAACTTATAGCACCCTAATTTCGAAATTTTACGAAGTCTTCTTCATGTCACAAGGAAATAGAGATTGGATTTCTTTAAACAATAATTCTTGCTACTACAATAACTAATAATGATGTAATGTACTTCATTAAGTTATAGGAGAACCAGTTTTGTGAAGTTCTATACTTTCCTACTGCTACCAAGCCGCCAGAATCCATTCCGAGAAAGTTCATTATTATAAACTAGATCTAGAATTAAATCCAATGATCTCCAATTAAATTTTGAAATAATTTACCAAATTTCATGTATGACTTCTTGCATCTAATTAGAGCTCGACAGAATTCAAATATCCAGTTTTGTTCCAAGTTCCCAACTAATTAAAATCCACAAGGTACTTTTCTGTCCAGAATAAACGCAGTGATGAAAGGATGGAAAAGAATCCAAGTTATTTGAAGAGATGAAGAATTATAGAATAAAGTGGCTGAATTTAATGAAAGTCTTATCTTTAATGATCTAAATGTTATGTTGTGCAGTCGGATATTCTGGTTCGGGGATCTCAACTACAGATTGTACTTGGAAGACAACTTGGCCAGATATTTGATAAAGAAGCAAGACTGGAAAGCATTGCAAGAGTTCGATCAGCTTAGAAGGGAACTAGAAGATGGTGGAGTATTTCAAGGTTGGAGAGACGGAAACATAGAATTTGCTCCTACATACAAATATTCTTCATCAAATTGCAATCGGTATTCAGGTGGCATACCAAGCAGATCAGGAGAAAAGCAAAGAACTCCTGCATGGTACGATCTAATGTTAGATTGTTCTTACCATCATCAATCAAAACAGAGCCAACATAGTCCTCTAACATTGCTCGAAACTCTAGTCTCTAGCATTAACTAAATAGTCTAAGCTTTACATTGTAGACTGTACAAGTACCTTGAGCATATGTGTGAATCTGGTGGCAGGTGTGACAGAATTCTATGGTATGGAAAAGGAGTGAAGCAACTTTCCTATTTTCGCAGTGAAAGCAAGTTCTCTGATCATCGCCCTGTTTCTGCTCTTTTTTCAATACCGGTGGAAGTCACAAAGCCTAAGGTGCCTACCAATTCAAAAGTCGTCCCAATGCAGACCATTCTTCCCACCATAACACCTCCCAAAAAATCTGTATGTCTACCACTATAGTTATATCAATTTTTTCTCAGACTTTATATTAGAGAATTACTTCCAATAATCAAATTTGCAAAAAGAGTCAAAAGTACAACCATGAACTCATAGCACAGTGCCATTTCAGGACCCAGGCAACAATGACGAAGAGACCAAATCAACCTTGCTATCCCTAATGGTAAAAGATATAGAAGCATCACCGACAATTATGCCAAAACTATAACTAAAACAGAGGATAGGATGTGCAGCTAGGCAGTTGGATTATTATGTTGCAGCAAGCTGGCTTTCTGGTGATATGTCATTTTCTCATAATCCTGTTCATTTTTTAACCCATTGATTTGGAGTTTCAAAGTGCAATTATAGATGAAAGCAAAGGTGATTAGGTGAATGTAACAAGCATTGATTAATTACTAAATTATTTATGACTTTCAATCAAGTGTAATTAATAATGGAAATTCAACGAGAATGAGAGTGCAGTATAGTAACGGTTTAATCATTTTGAGTTGGTTGAAACATTGTTGGATATATTGATACAGCCTACATGAGATTTAAATGCAAAAAATCCGCTGAAGATTCTTTTCCGCATTATGGTTCGTCTTTAAGTCTTTAATTGAACACAGGGCCTTATAATCATAACTCTCCAGTGGGATTCAGACCATCCAAAACGAGTGCCATAAATGCTATCTCAGGTACAATTGTGCTTACGTTTGACCAACAATTAAAATGCAGCAATAGCAAGTGGATACTTACAAGAAATCAATTTGCCTGAAGAATTCCACCCAAGAACTCCACATTTTCTGTATGGCAATTGGAACAAACACATCTCTCCTGCAACTCCTCGCCGAGTGAAGCACAAGTATGTTCCAGTTCAGAAGTCTGCTTGTTTCTAGTTAAAGAAAATGTTTTGGCAGTTGTAGCCATAACACCTCTGTTATTTGGAGAAGCAATTCATAAAATGTTAATCACTAAAGCCAACATAACAGTCCAATTTTGCATTTGCTTTCTTAACCAGATAGTAAGGTATAAACTAGTTCAGGCCTTTGCTCTGTTCCGAGGTTGAGATTAGGGGTGGAAACCAAATCAATTAAACCAAATCAAACCGATCAAATGAAACCGAAACTGATGATTTCACAATTTATTTGATTTGATTTGAAAATAGAATAAATCAAAAATTCAGTTTAATTTGTGATTTGAATATTTTTTTTTCCGATTTTAAACTGAATTGAACCAAAATTATATATATATATATATTATTTTTTACTATTATTACAGTTAAATATATTTAATTTGATTTTATATACAACCATATTTTTTTAACTCAATATTAATTTAAAATTTGAAAAAGACAAATTTTATGTTATACAATATTGAATTATTTTTTGAGATTTTTTTTATTATCAATAATTTATTAATTTTTTTTCTAAATTTATAATAAAATAATAATAATTTATAAAAAAATATTTTTGGTTTGAAACTAATTTAAACCGAATCAAATCAATTTATTTTGAGAATTTTTCAAACTAAAAAAATTGGTTTAATTTGATAATAATTCATCAAATTGATCAAATTAAACGGATGCCAACCTTAGTGAGACACAGGACCACAATTTCACAAAAGCATTTTGATGTTAGTTAGTTATAAAGCTTTGAAAAGCCTCACCTTTTTCACTTTAAGAACACTTCTGAAATGAAAGGTTTTCCAAAGGATAAATTTTTTTGGGTCAGTTGGTCTGAAGTGAAGGATTTTTTTTTTTGGGCTGCTTTTGTGTACAGTACTGCCCTCAAATCATGTACCAATACTATCATTGGTTGAAATTATTCTAGCTAGGCCCTTGCCTTCTCTTTTCCCCTCTTCTCTCTGTTTTTCTCTACTCCACACAGCAAAAGTATGGCGAACTCTTAATCATTCGACTGGCCCAATATAAAAACTGAAGGATATCTAGTCAAATCTTGCAGTGCTTTTGTTTCTTTCATTATCACCTCTTTCAGAGAAACCTTCCTCTGAAGATCAACAAACTCCTGCTGGATCTGCAGGGACCCACAGATCATTGTCCAATGAAAACTTTGATAAGATTCTAGCTAAAAACAAAACTTAAAAAGACGAGTTTTTATCATATCAGATAACGTCAAAGCCATTTGAGAAGTGTGACTTTTACGCCTTTGATATAGAACTGACTTCGTACCAGCTTTTGAATATTCTTTTCTGCTAGGTATTCTTGTTCCTCTTTAGTTATCTGAGAAGCTGCATGCGCAAGTGTATCTTCAAGAGTCTTTGAATCCTCAGTGAATATCTCCATTACAACTTTGTCCTTCGCTTCGGAAATGACTATAATATACTCTAGAATAAATACAAGGGAGAAAAAAGAAGACCACAAATAACAAATATCTATCCCATTAAAGTATGTACCGTGACACTGAGAGGGCAGGAAAAAAAAAAGTGGCTGCTGTTATGAGTATCGATTCCCAATGCAAACAAATGTCTTGCGATTATAAAAAAGTACAAAAATAAACTTTGTTCTCAATAAAACGTACGTGTTTCCACAACAATTTTCAGCCAATAACAAACCTACGAAGAGCATTTGTGATTTCAAAAGCTAGATACAATAAATTATAACCGTAAACCAATAAATTGATTCATTTCAAACCAGATATTGGTTGTGTTAAACTTGGTCAGAGGACAAATATTTCTTTTATGCAAAGTTTAAGATTCTATGATCAGGAAGGGCATATTTTTTCCAAAAGAGAAAACACTTAATTATTGTGCATCATATATATATATATAATTCTAACGGAATCCTCTAGGATGAAAAAAGAACAATTATTTAGTGATGAATACCACTAAATTACTTCAACAGGCTTAATAACTAGAACAGTAGAATAGTTATACTCAGGCCACCACCTGCTGCAGTTCCAACGTTATTCTCTTTCAGGAATTGGATGCTATTCCCTCCTGTAATTTCCTAAAATGACAAGTAAAGTTGACATTAGTTATTTTCCACTAGCAAGTACTACAGTGCACATTAAAATCTAATATAGCATACTCATGACAATGGTAATTCACCTCATAAATTCTCAGCATGTATAGTTATTAAAAAGGGAAATATCAGTACATATGAAACCAACATTTTAAGTTTCAGTACAACAAACATCTGTCCAAACATCATTAGTACTAAGAGAAATTTGAAATTATTATTTCAGGTTCAAAAGCCTTGAAGAGAAATTTGATTTCATTGCTTCAGATTCAAAAGCCCTGAATTTTTCACAATATGAAATTAATTAGAAGCAACTTGAGTACATGTTTGTAATCCAAATTTGTTACAAACAGAAATGCAATCTTTGAGGTCTAGAGATGAAAAAACAAATAGTGATGCATGGGAAACCTCGCACAAATGTTATGAAAGCTGCCTTTTTCTCAAAAATAAGAATACTAGATTGCAAAAATGAAGAGCCTGACCACTTCTATAAACATTTGAAGCAAGTGCTAAGTTGCCACATACATCACAAGGTAGATAAAGTGGTTACAAAAGAAATTCAGCTAATGTTTCAAATATTTCATCAACTATGTATTCTTAGCTAACCTTTTCTCTTTTTTCTAGGAAAGAACAAAACCTGCCGCCCAAAGCTACCTCATAGAGTATGCTGCCTATCTCCATAATCCAAGCACAAGGTCAAACCAATTAACAAAAATTTGTGTTCACACAATCCAATTATCTTCAAGAAATAAATAATTCCAGATGTGAAACACCATCGAATTATTTAAATATCAAGCAGCTATTTATGTACTCAAGAAGACAAACAGAAAATAGAGAATTTATGCATGTCTCAGAAATGACACAAACCTTATCCTTGTGTTGAGCGCAAACATCTGACCGATAAATTCATCTCTGCATATACAGTAAGAATTCATTACAGAAATAGCAGCAATTCAATATTTTCTTTTAAATTCAATAAAGCAGACGATCATACTAAGAGATAACAGTTTTTTTCCGTGCAGCTCTTTCTTCATTCTTTGTATAATCAGGCAACAAGAAGATTCAAAGAAGAATTAGAAACAGCTATGAAGTATTAAAACCAAAGACCGATATCAATTTGAAAAAAAAAAAAAATAGCGAGAATTACCTTAAGACCCTCTACTTCTGATCCAATGGAGGATATTCCATCTTGAATCTGAGAAATCCTTCCCTGTAAGTATGTTTAAGATCATTACATTGTGAAAAAAATAGATAAAAACCTAAATGAATTGATCGATTAGTAATCAAATTGAATCATAAAACCTCTAGGATTTGAATCGAAGAAATATTCATAGCCAATTCAACTTCGTATCCTTTAAGCTCTTTCTCAGTAGTTTCTTTGAATCGTTTCACTTCTTCCAGCTCCACATTTGCCGCTTCAAGTTCAGACCGAAGCTCTTCTATTCTCTTCTATAAACCAACCACTCTTCTCTCTGAATATCTCCATGCATAGCACAAAAATTTTAGCCACCGATTGGTTGCCGAGAAAACGCAAGAATTTTTTATTCCAAGAATTTTTTATTCTTTAAAATCGAGTCTAGAGACTATTAATCGTTGAATTTAATTTCCTACATTTTTTTGGAGAACTGCAAAACTTAGCCTCCGTTTGGTTACCGAGAAAAGTTAGAAAACAAAAGAAATCAAACTTTAAGTCTTCAAATTTTTTATTGTGTTTTCATCAAATGAAACTGAACATCATCACTCTAAGTGTGTGATTCAAGTGATTCAAGGACTAGTAGACTTGAATTTGATAAAACGAGAGAAACGAAGTTGATTTTTCCCATCATTTCCTTCGTTTTCTCAGAAACCAAACATGTAAAAAATTAATAGTGAAGAAAGAGAAGAAGGAAATGAGAGATGTAATGGAGATAACCTCCTTGTGATTTCTGGGAGACGCAATCGCGAATTAGGGTTAAGAGTTGCTTCTGTGGATCGATTCCCGCCATGGCTTCTTTTGAGCTTTCTGTTCGCGCTGATCTCTCTTCATCGAAATTTAAACCTTAGGAGAGGAGTTGAAAATGATCCAAATCGAACGGTTTTGGATCCAATCTCCGGTTTTATTATATATAATTATGGGCTTATTTGTAGAATCGAGTCAACTATATGAACGTACATAAAGCCCAATTGAATTTATAGAAAAGACCAATGTTTTAGGAAAGCCATATACATATATAACTCATTTCTTTGTGAGGAAAGCCCAATTGAATATTTCAAGAATGCAATCTTTAGGTTTTTTTTTTTTTTTTTTTTTTACAATTATTTTATTTTCCTTTGAATGTGAATTTTTATTATTTTTAAAATTTTACTTTGAAAATTAAAAAAAAATTGTTTTCAATATAAATAACAATATATACATCATTTATTTGTGTGTAAACCCAATTTTATTATTTAAATAATGAAAAATTTTGTTTTTTTTTTTTTTTTTTTTTTTCCAATTATTTTATTTTCCTTTGCATGTGAATTTTTCTTCTTTTTCATCTTTTCCTTTGCATATGAAACAATAATTGGTTTCAATATCAATTCCAATATCATGAGTTTTCAAAATAAATCATGCTGAAATCTGATTTGTATTAATCTATCAAGGACATTAAGATTTATCAATTATATAGTTAATCTCAAGGCCTATTCTCACCATAAATGCAATTGATAATTGAGCAAACTAAAAGTTTCATACAATTAGGAACTCCAAGGATTAGCTCAATCATAAACATCATTTTATTCACTATAATATTCAATTCTTGAAGTCAATATTATTTAAGATATAATTTAAAGGTGGGGAGTGCACCTTATTCATTTGGGATAAAAATCTAATTTTAATAGAGTTCAAGAGTTCTTGGTCTCTACCATGAAAAGATAAACAAAACACTTCAATGGGGCTACATACCTATAAGATGAAAGGCTAATCTAAATTAATGATAATATGATCATATATAGCAAACAAATAATAACCATGGTTAATGATTATGAGCTTCTTCTTTAATGATAGATAGGCCCCAATAATTTCCTTATTGAGAAACAAAGTTTAAACATTAATCATAAGAACAAAGATTGAAACATATTCATTTTTATATGTCATATATGAAGAGATAAAGACAGCAACTAGGACCTAGCCACGAGCCCTGCCTGCCACATAATAAAAAGATTTCAAAAGGACATTTCAAGCATGCGCAGAGAAATTGTACCATATGTTTTAATTATGTGTGATGGTGCCATAACATCGGTAAATTTGGAAAATCATACAATTTGTTTGTTAAAGCCCTAGACAAAGCATGCTTCAATGGAGGCTTTAGTTGTATCCTTATCACAGCCCTATAACTAGCGATCCCTTTCAGCAAGTTGATCATGCTTCATATATGGAATCATATGCATATATAATCTAATTATTCTAAATTAATCTTTAAAAAAATATTATTTCTTTTGTGAATAAGGCTTGAAATAGTGAGTTTAGAGTTCAAATCATTCATCCACTATTACAATGGTGTTTTCTCTAATTTTAATGAGATTTATTATAAGAAAAGAATTGTTTCTATTGTGTAAATTTCATCAATTAATCAAGTAGTTAATTGATATTAATTTCAATAAATTATTATTTTGCATGCTGTGGACATTAGGAGTCTTTAGAAGTTTAGTATAGCTTTAGTATTTTTAAAAAGTATAAATTACTACTTACTTCTATTATTTGATCTAATTCACTAATCACTCTTTTTTTGTTCTCTTAAACCTAAGATTGAAATGTAAATTATTTACTTATTTCATATGAAATTAAGAGATTTCGATCATTAAGTATAGGAAAACATAAAAATAGTTACTGATTTAATTTTATTTCCTATTTAATTCTCTATTCCGAGATATTATTAGTGACCAAATTAACTATTTAATTTTTATTTACAAAATTATAAATTTTTAAAATACTTTAACTTTTAATATTTTAACTTATTTAATACTTAGATATTTTGATTAAAGTTAGAATAGAAATTAGAAGTGCTAATTTTTAAATAGTTACTAAGAATATCAAAGAATTAATTAATTAGTTATCATTAAGATTTTTTTATTTAAACTTTGACGCAGCGTGTAAGCGTTCAAACAAGAGTGTGAAACTCAAAATAGAGAACTGAATGTTTTATTAATCAAAAAGTTGTCCAACCCTAAAATTTTACAAGCTATTTATAGATAATAAGTTTAAGAAACCCTAAGAGGCTAATTTGGTAATATATTCCGAAAAGGAAATAAATCACCAAATCTACATCATAATGAAAATAAAAATATTACATAATAACTGCCTTAAAAAGAAAAA